>JAZKLR010000203.1:1025000-1297771 GCA_037103525.1 Ganaspis brasiliensis | reverse complement strand
ATTAAGTCCTGAAAATTATCATGTCCTAATTAAGGTCCTAAAAATAATCAAGTCCTAATAAAGTCCTAAAAATTAATCAAGTCCTAATTAAGTCCTAAAATTATGAAGTCCTAATTAAGTCTTTAAAATTATCAAGTCCTAATTAAGTCCTAAAATTCTCATGTCCTAATTAAGTCCTAAAATTATCAAGTCCTAATTAAGTCCTTAAAGTATCAAGTCCTAATTAAGTCCTCAAATTCTCATGTCCTAATTAAGTCTTAAAAATTATCAAGTCCCTAATTAAGTCCTAAAAAATATCAAGCCCTAATAAAGTCCTAAAATTATCAAGTCCTAATTAAGTCCCTGAAATTATCATGTCCTAATTAAGTCCTAAAAATAATCAAGTCCTAATAAAGTCCTAAAATTATCAAGTCCTAATTAAGTCCTAAAATTATGAAGTCCTAATTAAGTCTTAAAAATTATCAAGTCCTAATTAAGTCCTAAAAATTCTCATGTCCTAATTAAGTCCTAAAATAATCTAGTCCTAATTAAGTCCTAAAAATTATCAAATCCTAATTAAGTCCTAAAAGTATCAAGTCCTAATTAAGTCCTGAAATTATCATGTCCTAATTAAGTCCTAAAAATAATCAAGTCCTAATAAAGTCCTAAAAATTATCAAGTCCCTAATTAAGTCCTAAAATCATCAAGTCCTATCTATGTCCTAAAATAATCAAGTCCTAATTAAGTCCTAAAAATCATCAAGTCCTATTTAAGTCCTAAAAATAATCAAGTCCTAATTAAGTCCTAAAATTATCAAGTCCTAATTAAGTCCTAAAAATTATCAAGTTCTAATTAAGTCCTAAAACTTATTAAGTCCTAATTAGGTCCTAAAAATTATCAAGTCCTAATTAAGTGCTAAAATTATCAAGTCCTAATTAAGTCCTAAAAATTATGAAGTCCTAATTAAGTCTTAAAATTATCAAGTCCCTAATTAAGTCCTAAAATTCTCATGTCCTAATTAAGTCCTAAAATTATCAAGTCCTAATTAAGTCCTAAAAGTATCAAGTCCTAATTAAGTCCTCAAAATTCTCATGTCCTAATTAAGTCTTAAAAATTATCAAGTCCTAATTAAGTCCTAAAAAATAATCAAGCCCTAATAAAGTCCTAAAAATTATCAAGTCCTAATTAAGTCCTGAAAATTATCATGTCCTAATTAAGTCCTAAAAATAATCAAGTCCTAATTAAGTTCTAAATTTATTAAGTCCTGATTAAGTCTTAAAGTATCTAGTCCTAATTAGGTCCTAAAAATTATCAAGTCCTAATTAAGTTCCTAAAATTATCAAGTCCTAATTAAGTCTTAAAATTTTTCAAGTCCTAATTAAGTCCCTAAAACTTATCATGTCCTAATTAAGTCCTAAAATTATCAAGTCCTAATTAAGTCCTAAAAAATATCAAGCCCTAATAAAGTCCCTAAAATTATCAAGTCCTAATTAAGTCTTGAAATTATCAAGTCCTATCCCAAGTTCTAAAATAATCAAGTCCTAATTAAGTCCTAAAATCATCAAGTCCTATTTAAGTCCTAAAATAATCAAGTCTTATTTAAGTCCTAAAAATTATCAAGTCCTAATTAAGTCCTAAAATAATCAAGTCCTAATTAAGTCCTAAAATAATCAAGTCCTAATTAAGTCCTAAAAATAATCAAGTCCTAATTAAGTCCTAAAATTTATTAAGTCCTAATTTAGTCCTAAAAAATATCAAGTCCTACTTAAGTCCTAAAAATATTAACTCCTAATTAAGTCCTAAAATTATCAAGTCCTATCTAATTTTCTAAAATCATCAAGTCCTAATTAGGTCCTAAAAATTATCAAGTCCTAATTAAGTGCTAAAAATTATCAAGTCCTAATTAAGTCCAAAAATTCTCATGTCCTAATTGAGTCCTAAAATTATCAAGTCCTAATTAAGTCCTGAAATTATCAAGTCCTAATTAAGTCCTAAAATTATCAAGTTCTAATTAAGTCCTAAACTTATTAAGTCCTAATTAGGTCCTAAAATTATCAAGTCCTAATTAAGTCCTAAAATTATCAAGTCCTAATTAAGTCCTAAAATTATCAAGTCCTAATTAAGTCCAAAAATTCTCATGTCCTAATTAAGACCTAAAAATTATCAAGTCCTAATTAAGTCCTTATAGTATCAAGTACTAATTAGGTCCTAAAATCATCAAGTCCTAATCAAGTCCCTAAAAGTATCAAGTCCCTAATTAAGTCCAAAAATTCTCATGTCCTAATTAAGTCCTAAAAGTATCAAGTCCTAATTAAGTCCTAAAATTCTCATGTCCTAATTAAGTCCAAAAAATTCTCATGTCCTAATTAAGACCTAAAAATTATCAAGTCCTAATTAAGTCCTAAAAATTATTAACTCCTAATTAAGTCCTAAAATTATCAAGTCCCTATCTAAGTTCTAAAATCATCAAGTCCTAATTAAGTCCTAAAAATAATCAAGTCCTAATTAAGTCCTAAAAATAATCAAGTCCTAATTAAGTCCTAAAACTTATTAAGTCCTAATTAGGTCCTAAAAATTATCAAGTCCTAATTAAGTGCTAAAATTATCAAGTCCTAATTAAGTCCAAAAAATTCTCATGTCCTAATTGAGTCCTAAAAATTATCAAGTCCTAATTAAGTCCTGAAATTATCAAGTCCTAATTAAGTCCTAAAATTATCAAGTTTCTAATTAAGTCCTAAAACTTATTAAGTCCTAATTAGGTTCCTAAAAATTATCAAGTCCTAATTAAGTCCTAAAATTATCAAGTCCTAATTAAGTCCAAAAAATTCTCATGTCCTAATTAAGACCTAAAATTAATCAAGTCCTAATTAAGTCCTTATAGTATCAAGTACTAATTAGGTCCTAAAAATCATCAAGTCCTAATCAAGTCCTAAAAGTATCAAGTCCTAATTAAGTCCAAAAAATTCTCATGTCCTAATTAAGTCCTAAAAGTATCAAGTCCTAATTAAGTCCCTAAAATTCTCATGTCCTAATTAAGTCTTAAAATTATCAAGTCCTAATTAAGTCCTAAAAATATTAAGTCCTAATTAAGTCCTAAACTTATCAAGTCTTATGTAAGTCCTAAAATTATCAAGTCCTCATTAAGTCCTAAAATTATCAAGTCCAAAAATTCTCATGTCCTAATTAAGTCCTAAAATTATCCAGTCCTAATTAAGTCCTTAAATTATCAAGTCCTAATTAAGTCCTAAAATAATCAAGTCCTAATTAAGTCCTAAAAGTATCAGGTCCTAATTAAGTCCTAACATAATCAAGTCCTAATAAAGTCCTAAAATTATCAAGTCCTAATAAAGTCCTAAAATTATCAAGTCCTAATTAAGTCCTGAAATTATCATGTCCTAATTAAGTCCTAACATAATCAAGTCCTAATAAAGTCCTAAAATTATCAAGTCCTAATTAAGTCCTAAAATTATGAAGTTCTAATTAAGTCTTAAAATTATCAAGTCCTAATTAAGTCCTAAAATTCTCATGTCCTAATTAAGTCCTAAAATAATCTAGTCCTAATTAAGTCCTAAAATTATCAAGTCCTAATTAAGTCCTAAAAGTATCAAGTCCTAATTAAGTCTAAAAATGCTCATGTCCTAATTAAGTCCTAAAATTATCAAGTCCTAATTAAGTCTTGAAATTATCAAGTCCTATCCAAGTCCTAAAATAATCAAGTCCTAATTAAGTCCTAAAATCATCAAGTCCTATTTAAGTCCTAAAATAATCAAGTCTTATTTAAGTCCTAAAATTATCAAGTCCTAATTAAGTCCTAAAATAATCAAGTCCTAATTAAGTCCTAAAATAATCAAGTCCTAATTAAGTCCTAAAATAATCAAGTCCTAATTAAGTCCTAAAATAATCAAGTCCTAATTAAGTCCTAAAATAATCAAGTCCTATCTAAGTCCTAAAATAATCAAGTCCTAATTAAGTCCTAAAATCATCAAGTCCTATTTAAGTCCTAAAATAATCAAGTCCTAATTAAGTCCTAAAATTATCAAGTCCTAATTAAGTCCTAAAATTATCAAGTTCTAATTAAGTCCTAAACTTATTAATTCCTAATTAGGTCCTAAAATTATCAAGTCCTAATTAAGTGCTAAAATTATCAAGTCCTAATTAAGTCCAAAAATTCTCATGTCCTAATTAAGTCCTAAAATTATCAAGTCCTAATTAAGTCCTGAAATTATCAAGTCCTAATTAAGTCCTAAAATTATTAAGTTCTAATTAAGTCCTAAACTTATTAAGTCCTAATTAGGTCCTAAAATTATCAAGTCCTAATTAAGTCCTAAAATTATCAAGTCCTAATTAAGTCCAAAAATTCTCATGTCCTAATTAAGACCTAAACTTATCAAGTCCTAATTAAGTCCTTATAGTATCAAGTACTAATTAGGTCCTAAAATCATCAAGTCCTAATCAAGTCCTAAAAGTATCAAGTCCTAATTAAGTCCAAAAATTCTCATGTCCTAATTAAGTCCTAAAATTATCATGTCCTATTAAGTCCTAAAATTATCAAGTCCTAACTAAGTCCTAAAATTATCAAGTTCTAATTAAGTCCTAAAATTACCAAGTCCTAATTAAGTCCTAAAATCACCAAGTCCTAATTAAGTCTTAAAGTATCTAGTCCAAATTAAGTCCTAAAATTATCAAGTCCTAATTAAGTCCTAAAATTCTCATGTCCTAATTAAGTCCTAAAATTATCCACTCCTAATTAAGTCCTAAAATTATCAAGTCCTAATTAAGTCCTAATTAAGTCCTAAAATTATCAAGTCCTAATTAAGTCCTAAAATTTCAAGCCCTAATAAAGTCCTTAAATTATCAAGTCCTAATTGAGTCCTGAAATTATCATGTCCTAATTAAGTCCTAAAATAATCAAGTCCTAATAAAGTCCTAAAATTATCAAGTCCTAATTAAGTCCTAAAATTATGAAGTCCTAATTAAGTCTTAAAATTATCAAGTCCTAATTAAGTCCTAAAATTCTCATGTCCTAATTAAGTCCTAAAATAATCTAGTCCTAATTAAGTCCTAAAATTATCAAGCCCTAATAAAGTCCTAAAATTATCAAGTCCTAATTAAGTCTTGAAATTATCAAGTCCTATCCAAGTCCTAAAATAATCAAGTCCTAATTAAGTCCTAAAATCATCAAGTCCTATTTAAGTCCTAAAATAATCAAGTCTTATTTAAGTCCTAAAATTATCAAGTCCTAATTAAGTCCTAAAATTCTCATGTCCTAATTAAGTCCTAAAATTATCAAGTCCTAATTAAGTCCTAAAAGTATCAAGTCCTAATTAAGTCCTCAAATTCTCATGTCCTAATTAAGTCTTAAAATTATCAAGTCCTAATTAAGTCCTAAAAATATCAAGCCCTAATAAAGTCCTAAAATTATCAAGTCCTAATTAAGTCCTGAAATTATCATGTCCTAATTAAGTCCTAAAATAATCAAGTCCTAATTAAGTTCTAAATTTATTAAGTCCTGATTAAGTCTTAAAGTATCTAGTCCTAATTAGGTCCTAAAATTATCAAGTCCTAATTAAGTCCTAAAATTATCAAGTCCTAATTAAGTCTTAAAATTTTCAAGTCCTAATTAAGTCCTAAACTTATCATGTCCTAATTAAGTCCTAAAATTATCAAGTCCTAATTAAGTCCTAAAAATATCAAGCCCTAATAAAGTCCTAAAATTATCAAGTCCTAATTAAGTCTTGAAATTATCAAGTCCTATCCAAGTCCTAAAATAATCAAGTCCTTATTAAGTCCTAAAATCATCAAGTCCTATTTAAGTCCTAAAATAATCAAGTCTTATTTAAGTCCTAAAATTATCAAGTCCTAATTAAGTCCTAAAATAATCAAGTCCTAATTAAGTCCTAAAATAATCAAGTCCTAATTAAGTCCTAAAATAATCAAGTCCTAATTAAGTCCTAAATTTATTAAGTCCTAATTTAGTCCTAAAAATATCAAGTCCTACTTAAGTCCTAAAATTATTAACTCCTAATTAAGTCCTAAAATTATCAAGTCCTATCTAATTTCTAAAATCATCAAGTCCTAATTAGGTCCTAATATTATCAAGTCCTAATTAAGTGCTAAAATTATCAAGTCCTAATTAAGTCCAAAAATTCTCATGTCCTAATTGAGTCCTAAAATTATCAAGTCCTAATTAAGTCCTGAAATTATCAAGTCCTAATTAAGTCCTAAAATTATCAAGTTCTAATTAAGTCCTAAACTTATTAAGTCCTAATTAGGTCCTAAAATTATCAAGTCCTAATTAAGTCCTAAAATTATCAAGTCCTAATTAAGTCCTAAAATTATCAAGTCCTAATTAAGTCCAAAAATTCTCATGTCCTAATTAAGACCTAAAATTATCAAGTCCTAATTAAGTCCTTATAGTATCAAGTACTAATTAGGTCCTAAAATCATCAAGTCCTAATCAAGTCCTAAAAGTATCAAGTCCTAATTAAGTCCAAAAATTCTCATGTCCTAATTAAGTCCTAAAAGTATCAAGTCCTAATTAAGTCCTAAAATTCTCATGTCCTAATTAAGTCCAAAAATTCTCATGTCCTAATTAAGACCTAAAATTATCAAGTCCTAATTAAGTCCTAAAATTATTAACTCCTAATTAAGTCCTAAAATTATCAAGTCCTATCTAAGTTCTAAAATCATCAAGTCCTAATTAAGTCCTAAAATAATCAAGTCCTAATTAAGTCCTAAAATAATCAAGTCCTAATTAAGTCCTAAACTTATTAAGTCCTAATTAGGTCCTAAAATTATCAAGTCCTAATTAAGTGCTAAAATTATCAAGTCCTAATTAAGTCCAAAAATTCTCATGTCCTAATTGAGTCCTAAAATTATCAAGTCCTAATTAAGTCCTGAAATTATCAAGTCCTAATTAAGTCCTAAAATTATCAAGTTCTAATTAAGTCCTAAACTTATTAAGTCCTAATTAGGTCCTAAAATTATCAAGTCCTAATTAAGTCCTAAAATTATCAAGTCCTAATTAAGTCCAAAAATTCTCATGTCCTAATTAAGACCTAAAATTATCAAGTCCTAATTAAGTCCTTATAGTATCAAGTACTAATTAGGTCCTAAAATCATCAAGTCCTAATCAAGTCCTAAAAGTATCAAGTCCTAATTAAGTCCAAAAATTCTCATGTCCTAATTAAGTCCTAAAAGTATCAAGTCCTAATTAAGTCCTAAAATTCTCATGTCCTAATTAAGTCTTAAAATTATCAAGTCCTAATTAAGTCCTAAAAATATTAAGTCCTAATTAAGTCCTAAACTTATCAAGTCTTATGTAAGTCCTAAAATTATCAAGTCCTCATTAAGTCCTAAAATTATCAAGTCCAAAAATTCTCATGTCCTAATTAAGTCCTAAAATTATCCAGTCCTAATTAAGTCCTTAAATTATCAAGTCCTAATTAAGTCCTAAAATAATCAAGTCCTAATTAAGTCCTAAAAGTATCAGGTCCTAATTAAGTCCTAACATAATCAAGTCCTAATAAAGTCCTAAAATTATCAAGTCCTAATAAAGTCCTAAAATTATCAAGTCCTAATTAAGTCCTGAAATTATCATGTCCTAATTAAGTCCTAACATAATCAAGTCCTAATAAAGTCCTAAAATTATCAAGTCCTAATTAAGTCCTAAAATTATGAAGTTCTAATTAAGTCTTAAAATTATCAAGTCCTAATTAAGTCCTAAAATTCTCATGTCCTAATTAAGTCCTAAAATAATCTAGTCCTAATTAAGTCCTAAAATTATCAAGTCCTAATTAAGTCCTAAAAGTATCAAGTCCTAATTAAGTCTAAAAATGCTCATGTCCTAATTAAGTCCTAAAATTATCAAGTCCTAATTAAGTCTTGAAATTATCAAGTCCTATCCAAGTCCTAAAATAATCAAGTCCTAATTAAGTCCTAAAATCATCAAGTCCTATTTAAGTCCTAAAATAATCAAGTCTTATTTAAGTCCTAAAATTATCAAGTCCTAATTAAGTCCTAAAATAATCAAGTCCTAATTAAGTCCTAAAATAATCAAGTCCTAATTAAGTCCTAAAATAATCAAGTCCTAATTAAGTCCTAAAATAATCAAGTCCTAATTAAGTCCTAAAATAATCAAGTCCTATCTAAGTCCTAAAATAATCAAGTCCTAATTAAGTCCTAAAATCATCAAGTCCTATTTAAGTCCTAAAATAATCAAGTCCTAATTAAGTCCTAAAATTATCAAGTCCTAATTAAGTCCTAAAATTATCAAGTTCTAATTAAGTCCTAAACTTATTAAGTCCTAATTAGGTCCTAAAATTATCAAGTCCTAATTAAGTGCTAAAATTATCAAGTCCTAATTAAGTCCAAAAATTCTCATGTCCTAATTAAGTCCTAAAATTATCAAGTCCTAATTAAGTCCTGAAATTATCAAGTCCTAATTAAGTCCTAAAATTATTAAGTTCTAATTAAGTCCTAAACTTATTAAGTCCTAATTAGGTCCTAAAATTATCAAGTCCTAATTAAGTCCTAAAATTATCAAGTCCTAATTAAGTCCAAAAATTCTCATGTCCTAATTAAGACCTAAACTTATCAAGTCCTAATTAAGTCCTTATAGTATCAAGTACTAATTAGGTCCTAAAATCATCAAGTCCTAATCAAGTCCTAAAAGTATCAAGTCCTAATTAAGTCCAAAAATTCTCATGTCCTAATTAAGTCCTAAAATTATCATGTCCTATTAAGTCCTAAAATTATCAAGTCCTAACTAAGTCCTAAAATTATCAAGTTCTAATTAAGTCCTAAAATTACCAAGTCCTAATTAAGTCCTAAAATCACCAAGTCCTAATTAAGTCTTAAAGTATCTAGTCCAAATTAAGTCCTAAAATTATCAAGTCCTAATTAAGTCCTAAAATTCTCATGTCCTAATTAAGTCCTAAAATTATCCACTCCTAATTAAGTCCTAAAATTATCAAGTCCTAATTAAGTCCTAATTAAGTCCTAAAATTATCAAGTCCTAATTAAGTCCTAAAATTTCAAGCCCTAATAAAGTCCTTAAATTATCAAGTCCTAATTGAGTCCTGAAATTATCATGTCCTAATTAAGTCCTAAAATAATCAAGTCCTAATAAAGTCCTAAAATTATCAAGTCCTAATTAAGTCCTAAAATTATGAAGTCCTAATTAAGTCTTAAAATTATCAAGTCCTAATTAAGTCCTAAAATTCTCATGTCCTAATTAAGTCCTAAAATAATCTAGTCCTAATTAAGTCCTAAAATTATCAAATCCTAATTAAGTCCTAAAAGTATCAAGTCCTAATTAAGTCCTGAAATTATCATGTCCTAATTAAGTCCTAAAATAATCAAGTCCTAATAAAGTCCTAAAATTATCAAGTCCTAATTAAGTCCTAAAATTATGAAGTCCTAATTAAGTCTTTAAATTATCAAGTCCTAATTAAGTCCTAAAATTCTCATGTCCTAATTAAGTCCTAAAATTATCAAGTCCTAATTAAGTCCTTAAAGTATCAAGTCCTAATTAAGTCCTCAAATTCTCATGTCCTAATTAAGTCTTAAAATTATCAAGTCCTAATTAAGTCCTAAAAATATCAAGCCCTAATAAAGTCCTAAAATTATCAAGTCCTAATTAAGTCCTGAAATTATCATGTCCTAATTAAGTCCTAAAATAATCAAGTCCTAATAAAGTCCTAAAATTATCAAGTCCTAATTAAGTCCTAAAATTATGAAGTCCTAATTAAGTCTTAAAATTATCAAGTCCTAATTAAGTCCTAAAATTCTCATGTCCTAATTAAGTCCTAAAATAATCTAGTCCTAATTAAGTCCTAAAATTATCAAATCCTAATTAAGTCCTAAAAGTATCAAGTCCTAATTAAGTCCTGAAATTATCATGTCCTAATTAAGTCCTAAAATAATCAAGTCCTAATAAAGTCCTAAAATTATCAAGTCCTAATTAAGTCCTAAAATCATCAAGTCCTATCTATGTCCTAAAATAATCAAGTCCTAATTAAGTCCTAAAATCATCAAGTCCTATTTAAGTCCTAAAATAATCAAGTCCTAATTAAGTCCTAAAATTATCAAGTCCTAATTAAGTCCTAAAATTATCAAGTTCTAATTAAGTCCTAAACTTATTAAGTCCTAATTAGGTCCTAAAATTATCAAGTCCTAATTAAGTGCTAAAATTATCAAGTCCTAATTAAGTCCTAAAATTATGAAGTCCTAATTAAGTCTTAAAATTATCAAGTCCTAATTAAGTCCTAAAATTCTCATGTCCTAATTAAGTCCTAAAATTATCAAGTCCTAATTAAGTCCTAAAAGTATCAAGTCCTAATTAAGTCCTCAAATTCTCATGTCCTAATTAAGTCTTAAAATTATCAAGTCCTAATTAAGTCCTAAAAATATCAAGCCCTAATAAAGTCCTAAAATTATCAAGTCCTAATTAAGTCCTGAAATTATCATGTCCTAATTAAGTCCTAAAATAATCAAGTCCTAATTAAGTTCTAAATTTATTAAGTCCTGATTAAGTCTTAAAGTATCTAGTCCTAATTAGGTCCTAAAATTATCAAGTCCTAATTAAGTCCTAAAATTATCAAGTCCTAATTAAGTCTTAAAATTTTCAAGTCCTAATTAAGTCCTAAACTTATCATGTCCTAATTAAGTCCTAAAATTATCAAGTCCTAATTAAGTCCTAAAAATATCAAGCCCTAATAAAGTCCTAAAATTATCAAGTCCTAATTAAGTCTTGAAATTATCAAGTCCTATCCAAGTCCTAAAATAATCAAGTCCTAATTAAGTCCTAAAATCATCAAGTCCTATTTAAGTCCTAAAATAATCAAGTCTTATTTAAGTCCTAAAATTATCAAGTCCTAATTAAGTCCTAAAATAATCAAGTCCTAATTAAGTCCTAAAATAATCAAGTCCTAATTAAGTCCTAAAATAATCAAGTCCTAATTAAGTCCTAAATTTATTAAGTCCTAATTTAGTCCTAAAAATATCAAGTCCTACTTAAGTCCTAAAATTATTAACTCCTAATTAAGTCCTAAAATTATCAAGTCCTATCTAATTTCTAAAATCATCAAGTCCTAATTAGGTCCTAAAATTATCAAGTCCTAATTAAGTGCTAAAATTATCAAGTCCTAATTAAGTCCAAAAATTCTCATGTCCTAATTGAGTCCTAAAATTATCAAGTCCTAATTAAGTCCTGAAATTATCAAGTCCTAATTAAGTCCTAAAATTATCAAGTTCTAATTAAGTCCTAAACTTATTAAGTCCTAATTAGGTCCTAAAATTATCAAGTCCTAATTAAGTCCTAAAATTATCAAGTCCTAATTAAGTCCAAAAATTCTCATGTCCTAATTAAGACCTAAAATTATCAAGTCCTAATTAAGTCCTTATAGTATCAAGTACTAATTAGGTCCTAAAATCATCAAGTCCTAATCAAGTCCTAAAAGTATCAAGTCCTAATTAAGTCCAAAAATTCTCATGTCCTAATTAAGTCCTAAAAGTATCAAGTCCTAATTAAGTCCTAAAATTCTCATGTCCTAATTAAGTCTTAAAATTATCAAGTCCTAATTAAGTCCTAAAAATATTAAGTCCTAATTAAGTCCTAAACTTATCAAGTCTTATGTAAGTCCTAAAATTATCAAGTCCTCAATAAGTCCTAAAATTATCAAGTCCAAAAATTCTCATGTCCTAATTAAGTCCTAAAAGTATCAGGTCCTAATTAAGTCCTAACATAATCAAGTCCTAATAAAGTCCTAAAATTATCAAGTCCTAATTAAGTCCTAAAATTATGAAGTCCTAATTAAGTCTTAAAATTATCAAGTCCTAATTAAGTCCTAAAAATATTAAGTCCTAATTAAGTCCTAAACTTATCAAGTCTTATGTAGGTCCTAAAATTATCAAGTCCTAATAAAGTCCTAAAATTATCAAGTCCTAATTAAGTCCTGAAATTATCATGTCCTAATTAAGTCCTAACATAATCAAGTCCTAATAAAGTCCTAAAATTATCAAGTCCTAATTAAGTCCTAAAATTATGAAGTCCTAATTAAGTCTTAAAATTATCAAGTCCTAATTAAGTCCTAAAATTCTCATGTCCTAATTAAGTCCTAAAATAATCTAGTCCTAATTAAGTCCTAAAATTATCAAGTCCTAATTAAGTCCTAAAAGTATCAAGTCCTAATTAAGTCTAAAAATGCTCATGTCCTAATTAAGTCCTAAAATTATCAAGTCCTAATTAAGTCTTGAAATTATCAAGTCCTATCCAAGTCCTAAAATAATCAAGTCCTAATTAAGTCCTAAAATAATCAAGTCCTAATTAAGTCCTAAAATAATCAAGTCCTAATTAAGTCCTAAATTTATTAAGTCCTAATTTAGTCCTAAAAATATCAAGTCCTACTTAAGTCCTAAAATTATTAACTCCTAATTAAGTCCTAAAATTATCAAGTCCTATCTAAGTTCTAAAATCATCAAGTCCTAATTAAGTCCTAAAATTATCAAGTCCTAAAATTATCAAGTCCTAAAATTATCAAGTCCTAAAATTATCCAGTCCTAATTAAGTCCTAAAATAATCTAGTCCTAATTAAGTCCTAAAATTATCAAGTCCTAATTAAGTCCTAAAAGTATCAAGTCCTAATTAAGTCTAAAAATGCTCATGTCCTAATTAAGTCCTAAAATTATCAAGTCCTAATTAAGTCTTGAAATTATCAAGTCCTATCCAAGTCCTAAAAAAATCAAGTCCTAATTAAGTCCTAAAATCATCAAGTCCTATTTAAGTCCTAAAATAATCAAGTCTTATTTAAGTCCTAAAATTATCAAGTCCTAATTAAGTCCTAAAATAATCAAGTCCTAATTAAGTCCTAAAATAATCAAGTCCTAATTAAGTCCTAAAATAATCAAGTCCTGATTAAGTCCTAAATTTATTAAGTCCTAATTTAGTCCTAAAAATATCAAGTCCTACTTAAGTCCTAAAATTATTAACTCCTAATTAAGTCCTAAAATTATCAAGTCCTATCTAAGTTCTAAAATCATCAAGTCCTAATTAAGTCCTAAAATTATCAAGTCCTAAAATTATCAAGTCCTAAAATTATCAAGTCCTAAAATTATCCAGTCCTAATTAAGTCCTTAAATTATCAAGTCCTAATTAAGTCCTAAAATAATCAAGTCCTAATTAAGTCCTAAAAGTATCAGGTCCTAATTAAGTCTTAAAATCATCAAGTCCTAATTAAGTCCTAAAATCATCAAGTCCTATTTAAGTCCTAAAATAATCAAGTCTTAATTAAGTCCTAAAATTATCAAGTCCTAATTAAGTCCTAAAATAATCAAGTCCTAATTAAGTCCTAAAATAATCAAGTCCTAATTAAGTCCTAAAATAATCAAGTCCTATCTATGTCCTAAAATAATCAAGTCCTAATTAAGTCCTAAAATCATCAAGTCCTATTTAAGTCCTAAAATAATCAAGTCCTAATTAAGTCCTAAAATTATCAAGTCCTAATTAAGTCCTAAAATTATCAAGTTCTAATTAAGTCCTAAACTTATTAAGTCCTAATTAGGTCCTAAAATTATCAAGTCCTAATTAAGTGCTAAAATTATCAAGTCCTAATTAAGTCCAAAAATTCTCATGTCCTAATTAAGTCCTAAAATTATCAAGTCCTAATTAAGTCCAAAAATTCTCATGTCCTAATTAAGTCCTAAAATTATCAAGTCCTAATTAAGTCCTAAAAGTATCAGGTCCTAATTAAGTCTTAAAATCATCAAGTCCTAATTAAGTCCTAAAATCATCAAGTCCTATTTAAGTCCTAAAATAATCAAGTCTTAATTAAGTCCTAAAATTATCAAGTCCTAATTAAGTCCTAAAATAATCAAGTCCTAATTAAGTCCTAAAATAATCAAGTCCTAATTAAGTCCTAAAATAATCAAGTCCTATCTATGTCCTAAAATAATCAAGTCCTAATTAAGTCCTAAAATCATCAAGTCCTATTTAAGTCCTAAAATAATCAAGTCCTAATTAAGTCCTAAAATTATCAAGTCCTAATTAAGTCCTAAAATTATCAAGTTCTAATTAAGTCCTAAACTTATTAAGTCCTAATTAGGTCCTAAAATTATCAAGTCCTAATTAAGTGCTAAAATTATCAAGTCCTAATTAAGTCCAACAATTCTCATGTCCTAATTAAGTCCTAAAATTATCAAGTCCTAATTAAGTCCTAAAATTATCAAGTCCTAATTAAGTCCAAAAATTCTCATGTCCTAATTAAGACCTAAAATTATCAAGTACTAATTAAGTCCTTATAGTATCAAGTACTAATTAGGTCCTAAAATCATCAAGTCCTAATCAAGTCCTAAAAGTATCAAGTCCTAATTAAGTCCAAAAATTCTCATGTCCTAATTAAGTCCAAAAATTATCATGTCCTATTAAGTCCTAAAATTATCAAGTCCTAACTAAGTCCTAAAATTATCAAGTTCTAATTAAGTCCTAAAATTACCAAGTCCTAATTAAGTCCTAAAATCACCAAGTCCTAATTAAGTCTTAAAGTATCTAGTCCAAATTAAGTCCTAAAATTATCAAGTCCTAATTAAGTCCTAAAATTCTCATGTCCTAATTAAGTCCTAAAATTATCCACTCCTAATTAAGTCCTAAAATTATCAAGTCCTAATTAAGTCCCAATTAAGTCCTAAAATTATCAAGTCCTAATTAAGTCCTAAAAGTATCAAGTCCTAATTAAGTCCTAAAATAATCAAGTCCTAATAAAGTCCTAAAATTATCAAGTCCTAATTAAGTCCTAAAATTATGAAGTCCTAATTAAGTCTTAAAATTATCAAGTCCTAATTAAGTCCTAAAATTCTCATGTCCTAATTAAGTCCTAAAATTATCAAGTCCTAATTAAGTCCTAAAAGTATCAAGTCCTAATTAAGTCCTCAAATTCTCATGTCCTAATTAAGTCTTAAAATTATCAAGTCCTAATTAAGTCCTAAAAATATCAAGCCCTAATAAAGTCCTAAAATTATCAAGTCCTAATTAAGTCCTGAAATTATCATGTCCTAATTAAGTCCTAAAATAATCAAGTCCTAATAAAGTCCTAAAATTATCAAGTCCTAATTAAGTCCTAAAATTATGAAGTCCTAATTAAGTCTTAAAATTATCAAGTCCTAATTAAGTCCTAAAATTCTCATGTCCTAATTAAGTCCTAAAATAATCTAGTCCTAATTAAGTCCTAAAATTATCAAATCCTAATTAAGTCCTAAAAGTATCAAGTCCTAATTAAGTCCTGAAATTATCATGTCCTAATTAAGTCCTAAAATAATCAAGTCCTAATAAAGTCCTAAAATTATCAAGTCCTAATTAAGTCCTAAAATTATCAAGTCCTAATTAAGTCTTAAAATTATCAAGTCCTAATTAAGTCCTAAACTTATCATGTCCTAATTAAGTCCTAAAATTATCAAGTCCTAATTAGGTCCTAAAAATATCAAGCCCTAATAAAGTCCTAAAATTATGAAGTCCTAATTAAGTCTTAAAATTATCAAGTCCTAATTAAGTCCTAAAATTCTCATGTCCTAATTAAGTCCTAAAATTATCAAGTCCTAATTAAGTCCTAAAAGTATCAAGTCCTAATTAAGTCCTCAAATTCTCATGTCCTAATTAAGTCTTAAAATTATCAAGTCCTAATTAAGTCCTAAAAATATCAAGCCCTAATAAAGTCCTAAAATTATCAAGTCCTAATTAAGTCCTGAAATTATCATGTCCTAATTAAGTCCTAAAATAATCAAGTCCTAATTAAGTTCTAAAATTATTAAGTCCTGATTAAGTCTTAAAGTATCTAGTCCTAATTAGGTCCTAAAATTATCAAGTCCTAATTAAGTCCTAAAATTATCAAGTCCTAATTAAGTCTTAAAATTTTCAAGTCCTAATTAAGTCCTAAACTTATCATGTCCTAATTAAGTCCTAAAATTATCAAGTCCTAATTAAGTCCTAAAAATATCAAGCCCTAATAAAGTCCTAAAATTATCAAGTCCTAATTAAGTCCTGAAATTATCATGTCCTAATTAAGTCCTAAAATAATCAAGTCCTAATAAAGTCCTAAAATTATCAAGTCCTAATTAAGTCCTAAAATTATGAAGTCCTAATTAAGTCTTAAAATTATTAAGTCCTAATTAAGTCCTAAAATTATCAAGTCCTAACTAAGTCCTAAAATTATCAAGTCCTAATTAAGTCCTTATAGTATCAAGTACTAATTAGGTCCTAAAATCATCAAGTCCTAATCAAGTCCTAAAAGTATCAAGTCCTAATTAAGTCCAAAAATTCTCATGTCCTAATTAAGTCCTAAAATTATCAAGTCCTAATTAAGTCCTAAAATTATCAAGTCCTAACTAAGTCCTAAAATTATCAAGTCCTAATTAAGTCCTGAAATTATGAAGTCCTATCTAAGTCCTAAAATAATCAAGTCCTAATTAGGTCCTAAAATTATTAAGTCCTAATTAAGTTTAAAAATTATCAAGTCCTAATTAAGTCCTAAAATTATCAAGTCCTAACTATGTACTAAAATTATCAAGTTCTAATTAAGTCCTACAATTACCAAGTCCTAATTAAGTCCTAAAATCATCAAGTCCTAATTAAGTCCTATAATTATCAAGTCCAAATTAAGTCCTAAAATTATCAAGTCCTAATTAAGTTCTAAAATTATCAAGTCCTGAATTAGTCTTAAAGTATCTAGTCCTAATTAAGTCCTAAAATTATCAAGTCCTAATTAAGTCCTAAAATTCTCATGTCCTAATTAAGTCCTAAAATTATCCACTCCTAATTAAGTCCTAAAATTATCAAGTCCTAATTAAGTCCTAATTAGGTCCTAAAATTATCAAGTCCTAATTAAGTCCTAAAATTATCAAGTCCTAATTAAGTCCTAAAATTATCAAGTCCTAATTAAGTCCTAAAATCATCAAGTCCTAATTAAGTCCTAAAATCATCAAGTCCTATTTAAGTCCTAAAATAATCAAGTCTTAATTAAGTCCTAATTAAGTCCTAAAATAATCAAGTCCTAATTCAGTCCTAAAATAATCAAGTCCTAATTAAGTCCTAAAATAATCAAGTCCTAATTAAGTCCTAAATTTATTAAGTCCTAATTAAGTCCTATAAATATCAAGTCCTAATTAAGTCCTAAAATTATTAACTCCTAATTAAGTCCTGAAATTATCAAGTCCTAAAATTATCAAGTCCTAAAATTATCAAGTCCTAAAATTATCCAGTCCTAATTAAGTCCTTAAATTATCAAGTCCTAATTAAGTCCTAAAATAATCAAGTCCTAATTAAGTCCTAAAAGTATCAAGTCCTAATTAAGTCCTAAAATTATTAACTCCTAATTAAGTCCTGAAATTATCAAGTCCTAAAATTATCAAGTCCTAAAATTATCAAGTCCTAAAATTATCCAGTCCTAATTAAGTCCTTAAATTATCCAGTCCTAATTAAGTCCTTAAATTATCAAGTCCTAATTAAGTCCTAAAATAATCAAGTCCTAATTAAGTCCTAAAAGTATCAGGTCCTAATTAAGTCTTAAAATCATCAAGTCCTAATTAAGTCCTAAAATCATCAAGTCCTATTTAAGTCCTAAAATAATCAAGTCTTAATTAAGTCCTAAAATTATCAAGTCCTAATTAAGTCCTAAAATAATCAAGTCCTAATTAAGTCCTAAAATAATCAAGTCCTAATTAAGTCCTAAAATAATCAAGTCCTATCTAAGTCCTAAAATAATCAAGTCCTAATTAAGTCCTAAAATCATCAAGTCCTATTTAAGTCCTAAAATAATCAAGTCCTAATTAAGTCCTAAAATTATCAAGTCCTAATTAAGTCCTAAAATTATCAAGTTCTAATTAAGTCCTAAAATTCTCATGTCCTAATTAAGTCCTAAAATTATCAAGTCCTAATTAAGTCCTGAAATTATCAAGTCCTAATTAAGTCCTAAAATTATTAAGTTCTAATTAAGTCCTAAACTTATTAAGTCCTAATTAGGTCCTAAAATTATCAAGTCCTAATTAAGTGCTAAAATTATCAAGTCCTAATTAAGTCCAAAAATTCTCATGTCCTAATTAAGTCCTAAAATTATCAAGTCCTAATTAAGTCCTGAAATTATCAAGTCCTAATTAAGTCCTAAAATTATTAAGTTCTAATTAAGTCCTAAACTTATTAAGTCCTAATTAGGTCCTAAAATTATCAAGTCCTAATTAAGTCCTAAAATTATCAAGTCCTAATTAAGTCCTAAAATCATCAAGTCCTATTTAAGTCCTAAAATAATCAAGTCTTAATTAAGTCCTAAAATTATCAAGTCCTAATTAAGTCCTAAAATAATCAAGTCCTAATTAAGTCCTAAAATAATCAAGTCCTAATTAAGTCCTAAAATAATCAAGTCCTATCTAAGTCCTAAAATAATCAAGTCCTAATTAAGTCCTAAAATCATCAAGTCCTATTTAAGTCCTAAAATAATCAAGTCCTAATTAAGTCCTAAAATTATCAAGTCCTAATTAAGTCCTAAAATTATCAAGTTCTAATTAAGTCCTAAAATTCTCATGTCCTAATTAAGTCCTAAAATTATCCAGTCCTAATTAAGTCCTTAAATTATCCAGTCCTAATTAAGTCCTTAAATTATCAAGTCCTAATTAAGTCCTAAAATAATCAAGTCCTAATTAAGTCCTAAAAGTATCAGGTCCTAATTAGGTCCTAAAATTATCAAGTCCTAATTAAGTCCTAAAATTATCAAGTCCTAATTAAGTCCTAAAATTATCAAGTCCTAATTAAGTCCTAAAATCATCAAGTCCTAATTAAGTCCTAAAATCATCAAGTCCTATTTAAGTCCTAAAATAATCAAGTCTTAATTAAGTCCTAATTAAGTCCTAAAATAATCAAGTCCTAATTCAGTCCTAAAATAATCAAGTCCTAATTAAGTCCTAAAATAATCAAGTCCTAATTAAGTCCTAAATTTATTAAGTCCTAATTAAGTCCTATAAATATCAAGTCCTAATTAAGTCCTAAAATTATTAACTCCTAATTAAGTCCTGAAATTATCAAGTCCTAAAATTATCAAGTCCTAAAATTATCAAGTCCTAAAATTATCCAGTCCTAATTAAGTCCTTAAATTATCAAGTCCTAATTAAGTCCTAAAATAATCAAGTCCTAATTAAGTCCTAAAAGTATCAAGTCCTAATTAAGTCCTAAAATTATTAACTCCTAATTAAGTCCTGAAATTATCAAGTCCTAAAATAATCAAGTCCTAATAAAGTCCTAAAATTATCAAGTCCTAATTAAGTCCTAAAATTATGAAGTCCTAATTAAGTCTTAAAATTATCAAGTCCTAATTAAGTCCTAAAATTCTCATGTCCTAATTAAGTCCTAAAATTTTCAAGTCCTAATTAAGTCCTAAAAGTATCAAGTCCTAATTAAGTCCTCAAATTCTCATGTCCTAATTAAGTCTTAAAATTATCAAGTCCTAATTAAGTCCTAAAAATATCAAGCCCTAATAAAGTCCTAAAATTATCAAGTCCTAATTAAGTCCTGAAATTATCATGTCCTAATTAAGTCCTAAAATAATCAAGTCCTAATAAAGTCCTAAAATTATCAAGTCCTAATTAAGTCCTAAAATTATGAAGTCCTAATTAAGTCTTAAAATTATCAAGTCCTAATTAAGTCCTAAAATTCTCATGTCCTAATTAAGTCCTAAAATAATCTAGTCCTAATTAAGTCCTAAAATTATCAAATCCTAATTAAGTCCTAAAAGTATCAAGTCCTAATTAAGTCCTGAAATTATCATGTCCTAATTAAGTCCTAAAATAATCAAGTCCTAATAAAGTCCTAAAATTATCAAGTCCTAATTAAGTCCTAAAATTATCAAGTCCTAATTAAGTCTTAAAATTATCAAGTCCTAATTAAGTCCTAAACTTATCATGTCCTAATTAAGTCCTAAAATTATCAAGTCCTAATTAGGTCCTAAAAATATCAAGCCCTAATAAAGTCCTAAAATTATGAAGTCCTAATTAAGTCTTAAAATTATCAAGTCCTAATTAAGTCCTAAAATTCTCATGTCCTAATTAAGTCCTAAAATTATCAAGTCCTAATTAAGTCCTAAAAGTATCAAGTCCTAATTAAGTCCTCAAATTCTCATGTCCTAATTAAGTCTTAAAATTATCAAGTCCTAATTAAGTCCTAAAAATATCAAGCCCTAATAAAGTCCTAAAATTATCAAGTCCTAATTAAGTCCTGAAATTATCATGTCCTAATTAAGTCCTAAAATAATCAAGTCCTAATTAAGTTCTAAAATTATTAAGTCCTGATTAAGTCTTAAAGTATCTAGTCCTAATTAGGTCCTAAAATTATCAAGTCCTAATTAAGTCCTAAAATTATCAAGTCCTAATTAAGTCTTAAAATTTTCAAGTCCTAATTAAGTCCTAAACTTATCATGTCCTAATTAAGTCCTAAAATTATCAAGTCCTAATTAAGTCCTAAAAATATCAAGCCCTAATAAAGTCCTAAAATTATCAAGTCCTAATTAAGTCCTGAAATTATCATGTCCTAATTAAGTCCTAAAATTATCAAGTCCTAATTAAGTCTTAAAATTTTCAAGTCCTAATTAAGTCCTAAACTTATCATGTCCTAATTAAGTCCTAAAATTATCAAGTCCTAATTAAGTCCTAAAAATATCAAGCCCTAATAAAGTCCTAAAATTATCAAGTCCTAATTAAGTCCTAAAATTATCAAGTCCTAATTAAGTCTTAAAATTATCAAGTCCTAATTAAGTCCTAAACTTATCATGTCCTAATTAAGTCCTAAAATAATCAAGTCCTAATAAAGTCCTAAAATTATCAAGTCCTAATTAAGTCCTAAAATTATGAAGTCCTAATTAAGTCTTAAAATTATCAAGTCCTAATTAAGTCCTAAAATTCTCATGTCCTAATTAAGTCCTAAAATTATCAAGTCCTAATTAAGTCCTAAAAGTATCAAGTCCTAATTAAGTCCTCAAATTCTCATGTCCTAATTAAGTCTTAAAATTATCAAGTCCTAATTAAGTCCTAAAATTATCAAGTCCTAATTAAGTCCTAAAATCATCAAGTCCTAATTAAGTCCTAAAATCATCAAGTCCTATTTAAGTCCTAAAATAATCAAGTCTTAATTAAGTCCTAATTAAGTCCTAAAATAATCAAGTCCTAATTCAGTCCTAAAATAATCAAGTCCTAATTAAGTCCTAAAATAATCAAGTCCTAATTAAGTCCTAAATTTATTAAGTCCTAATTAAGTCCTATAAATATCAAGTCCTAATTAAGTCCTAAAATTATTAACTCCTAATTAAGTCCTGAAATTATCAAGTCCTAAAATTATCAAGTCCTAAAATTATCAAGTCCTAAAATTATCCAGTCCTAATTAAGTCCTTAAATTATCAAGTCCTAATTAAGTCCTAAAATAATCAAGTCCTAATTAAGTCCTAAAAGTATCAAGTCCTAATTAAGTCCTAAAATTATTAACTCCTAATTAAGTCCTGAAATTATCAAGTCCTAAAATTATCAAGTCCTAAAATTATCAAGTCCTAAAATTATCCAGTCCTAATTAAGTCCTTAAATTATCCAGTCCTAATTAAGTCCTTAAATTATCAAGTCCTAATTAAGTCCTAAAATAATCAAGTCCTAATTAAGTCCTAAAAGTATCAGGTCCTAATTAAGTCTTAAAATCATCAAGTCCTAATTAAGTCCTAAAATCATCAAGTCCTATTTAAGTCCTAAAATAATCAAGTCTTAATTAAGTCCTAAAATTATCAAGTCCTAATTAAGTCCTAAAATAATCAAGTCCTAATTAAGTCCTAAAATAATCAAGTCCTAATTAAGTCCTAAAATAATCAAGTCCTATCTAAGTCCTAAAATAATCAAGTCCTAATTAAGTCCTAAAATCATCAAGTCCTATTTAAGTCCTAAAATAATCAAGTCCTAATTAAGTCCTAAAATTATCAAGTCCTAATTAAGTCCTAAAATTATCAAGTTCTAATTAAGTCCTAAAATTCTCATGTCCTAATTAAGTCCTAAAATTATCAAGTCCTAATTAAGTCCTGAAATTATCAAGTCCTAATTAAGTCCTAAAATTATTAAGTTCTAATTAAGTCCTAAACTTATTAAGTCCTAATTAGGTCCTAAAATTATCAAGTCCTAATTAAGTGCTAAAATTATCAAGTCCTAATTAAGTCCAAAAATTCTCATGTCCTAATTAAGTCCTAAAATTATCAAGTCCTAATTAAGTCCTGAAATTATCAAGTCCTAATTAAGTCCTAAAATTATTAAGTTCTAATTAAGTCCTAAACTTATTAAGTCCTAATTAGGTCCTAAAATTATCAAGTCCTAATTAAGTCCTAAAATTATCAAGTCCTAATTAAGTCCTAAAATCATCAAGTCCTATTTAAGTCCTAAAATAATCAAGTCTTAATTAAGTCCTAAAATTATCAAGTCCTAATTAAGTCCTAAAATAATCAAGTCCTAATTAAGTCCTAAAATAATCAAGTCCTAATTAAGTCCTAAAATAATCAAGTCCTATCTAAGTCCTAAAATAATCAAGTCCTAATTAAGTCCTAAAATCATCAAGTCCTATTTAAGTCCTAAAATAATCAAGTCCTAATTAAGTCCTAAAATTATCAAGTCCTAATTAAGTCCTAAAATTATCAAGTTCTAATTAAGTCCTAAAATTCTCATGTCCTAATTAAGTCCTAAAATTATCCAGTCCTAATTAAGTCCTTAAATTATCCAGTCCTAATTAAGTCCTTAAATTATCAAGTCCTAATTAAGTTCTAAAATAATCAAGTCCTAATTAAGTCCTAAAAGTATCAGGTCCTAATTAGGTCCTAAAATTATCAAGTCCTAATTAAGTCCTAAAATTATCAAGTCCTAATTAAGTCCTAAAATTATCAAGTCCTAATTAAGTCCTAAAATCATCAAGTCCTAATTAAGTCCTAAAATCATCAAGTCCTATTTAAGTCCTAAAATAATCAAGTCTTAATTAAGTCCTAATTAAGTCCTAAAATAATCAAGTCCTAATTCAGTCCTAAAATAATCAAGTCCTAATTAAGTCCTAAAATAATCAAGTCCTAATTAAGTCCTAAATTTATTAAGTCCTAATTAAGTCCTATAAATATCAAGTCCTAATTAAGTCCTAAAATTATTAACTCCTAATTAAGTCCTGAAATTATCAAGTCCTAAAATTATCAAGTCCTAAAATTATCAAGTCCTAAAATTATCCAGTCCTAATTAAGTCCTTAAATTATCAAGTCCTAATTAAGTCCTAAAATAATCAAGTCCTAATTAAGTCCTAAAAGTATCAAGTCCTAATTAAGTCCTAAAATTATTAACTCCTAATTAAGTCCTGAAATTATCAAGTCCTAAAATAATCAAGTCCTAATAAAGTCCTAAAATTATCAAGTCCTAATTAAGTCCTAAAATTATGAAGTCCTAATTAAGTCTTAAAATTATCAAGTCCTAATTAAGTCCTAAAATTCTCATGTCCTAATTAAGTCCTAAAATTTTCAAGTCCTAATTAAGTCCTAAAAGTATCAAGTCCTAATTAAGTCCTCAAATTCTCATGTCCTAATTAAGTCTTAAAATTATCAAGTCCTAATTAAGTCCTAAAAATATCAAGCCCTAATAAAGTCCTAAAATTATCAAGTCCTAATTAAGTCCTGAAATTATCATGTCCTAATTAAGTCCTAAAATAATCAAGTCCTAATAAAGTCCTAAAATTATCAAGTCCTAATTAAGTCCTAAAATTATGAAGTCCTAATTAAGTCTTAAAATTATCAAGTCCTAATTAAGTCCTAAAATCATCAAGTCCTATTTAAGTCCTAAAATAATCAAGTCTTAATTAAGTCCTAAAATTATCAAGTCCTAATTAAGTCCTAAAATAATCAAGTCCTAATTAAGTCCTAAAATCATCAAGTCCTATTTAAGTCCTAAAATAATCAAGTCTTAATTAAGTCCTAAAATTATCAAGTCCTAATTAAGTCCTAAAATAATCAAGTCCTAATTAAGTCCTAAAATCATCAAGTCCTATTTAAGTCCTAAAATAATCAAGTCTTAATTAAGTCCTAAAATTATCAAGTCCTAATTAAGTCCTAAAATAATCAAGTCCTAATTAAGTCCTAAAATCATCAAGTCCTATTTAAGTCCTAAAATAATCAAGTCTTAATTAAGTCCTAAAATTATCAAGTCCTAATTAAGTCCTAAAATAATCAAGTCCTAATTAAGTCCTAAAATAATCAAGTCCTAATTAAGTCCTAAAATAATCAAGTCCTATCTAAGTCCTAAAATAATCAAGTCCTAATTAAGTCCTAAAATCATCAAGTCCTATTTAAGTCCTAAAATAATCAAGTCCTAATTAAGTCCTAAAATTATCAAGTCCTAATTAAGTCCTAAAATTATCAAGTTCTAATTAAGTCCTAAAATTCTCATGTCCTAATTAAGTCCTAAAATTATCCAGTCCTAATTAAGTCCTTAAATTATCCAGTCCTAATTAAGTCCTTAAATTATCAAGTCCTAATTAAGTCCTAAAATAATCAAGTCCTAATTAAGTCCTAAAAGTATCAGGTCCTAATTAGGTCCTAAAATTATCAAGTCCTAATTAAGTCCTAAAATTATCAAGTCCTAATTAAGTCCTAAAATTATCAAGTCCTAATTAAGTCCTAAAATCATCAAGTCCTAATTAAGTCCTAAAATCATCAAGTCCTATTTAAGTCCTAAAATAATCAAGTCTTAATTAAGTCCTAATTAAGTCCTAAAATAATCAAGTCCTAATTCAGTCCTAAAATAATCAAGTCCTAATTAAGTCCTAAAATAATCAAGTCCTAATTAAGTCCTAAATTTATTAAGTCCTAATTAAGTCCTATAAATATCAAGTCCTAATTAAGTCCTAAAATTATTAACTCCTAATTAAGTCCTGAAATTATCAAGTCCTAAAATTATCAAGTCCTAAAATTATCAAGTCCTAAAATTATCCAGTCCTAATTAAGTCCTTAAATTATCAAGTCCTAATTAAGTCCTAAAATAATCAAGTCCTAATTAAGTCCTAAAAGTATCAAGTCCTAATTAAGTCCTAAAATTATTAACTCCTAATTAAGTCCTGAAATTATCAAGTCCTAAAATAATCAAGTCCTAATAAAGTCCTAAAATTATCAAGTCCTAATTAAGTCCTAAAATTATGAAGTCCTAATTAAGTCTTAAAATTATCAAGTCCTAATTAAGTCCTAAAATTCTCATGTCCTAATTAAGTCCTAAAATTTTCAAGTCCTAATTAAGTCCTAAAAGTATCAAGTCCTAATTAAGTCCTCAAATTCTCATGTCCTAATTAAGTCTTAAAATTATCAAGTCCTAATTAAGTCCTAAAAATATCAAGCCCTAATAAAGTCCTAAAATTATCAAGTCCTAATTAAGTCCTGAAATTATCATGTCCTAATTAAGTCCTAAAATAATCAAGTCCTAATAAAGTCCTAAAATTATCAAGTCCTAATTAAGTCCTAAAATTATGAAGTCCTAATTAAGTCTTAAAATTATCAAGTCCTAATTAAGTCCTAAAATTCTCATGTCCTAATTAAGTCCTAAAATAATCTAGTCCTAATTAAGTCCTAAAATTATCCAATCCTAATTAAGTCCTAAAAGTATCAAGTCCTAATTAAGTCCTGAAATTATCATGTCCTAATTAAGTCCTAAAATAATCAAGTCCTAATAAAGTCCTAAAATTATCAAGTCCTAATTAAGTCCTAAAATTATCAAGTCCTAATTAAGTCTTAAAATTATCAAGTCCTAATTAAGTCCTAAACTTATCATGTCCTAATTAAGTCCTAAAATTATCAAGTCCTAATTAGGTCCTAAAAATATCAAGCCCTAATAAAGTCCTAAAATTATGAAGTCCTAATTAAGTCTTAAAATTATCAAGTCCTAATTAAGTCCTAAAATTCTCATGTCCTAATTAAGTCCTAAAATTATCAAGTCCTAATTAAGTCCTAAAAGTATCAAGTCCTAATTAAGTCCTCAAATTCTCATGTCCTAATTAAGTCTTAAAATTATCAAGTCCTAATTAAGTCCTAAAAATATCAAGCCCTAATAAAGTCCTAAAATTATCAAGTCCTAATTAAGTCCTGAAATTATCATGTCCTAATTAAGTCCTAAAATAATCAAGTCCTAATTAAGTTCTAAAATTATTAAGTCCTGATTAAGTCTTAAAGTATCTAGTCCTAATTAGGTCCTAAAATTATCAAGTCCTAATTAAGTCCTAAAATTATCAAGTCCTAATTAAGTCTTAAAATTTTCAAGTCCTAATTAAGTCCTAAACTTATCATGTCCTAATTAAGTCCTAAAATTATCAAGTCCTAATTAAGTCCTAAAAATATCAAGCCCTAATAAAGTCCTAAAATTATCAAGTCCTAATTAAGTCCTGAAATTATCATGTCCTAATTAAGTCCTAAAATTATCAAGTCCTAATTAAGTCTTAAAATTTTCAAGTCCTAATTAAGTCCTAAACTTATCATGTCCTAATTAAGTCCTAAAATTATCAAGTCCTAATTAAGTCCTAAAAATATCAAGCCCTAATAAAGTCCTAAAATTATCAAGTCCTAATTAAGTCCTAAAATTATCAAGTCCTAATTAAGTCTTAAAATTATCAAGTCCTAATTAAGTCCTAAACTTATCATGTCCTAATTAAGTCCTAAAATAATCAAGTCCTAATAAAGTCCTAAAATTATCAAGTCCTAATTAAGTCCTAAAATTATGAAGTCCTAATTAAGTCTTAAAATTATCAAGTCCTAATTAAGTCCTAAAATTCTCATGTCCTAATTAAGTCCTAAAATTATCAAGTCCTAATTAAGTCCTAAAAGTATCAAGTCCTAATTAAGTCCTCAAATTCTCATGTCCTAATTAAGTCTTAAAATTATCAAGTCCTAATTAAGTCCTAAAAATATCAAGCCCTAATAAAGTCCTAAAATTATCAAGTCCTAATTAAGTCCTGAAATTATCATGTCCTAATTAAGTCCTAAAATAATCAAGTCCTAATAAAGTCCTAAAATTATCAAGTCCTAATTAAGTCCTAAAATTATGAAGTCCTAATTAAGTCTTAAAATTATCAAGTCCTAATTAAGTCCTAAAATTCTCATGTCCTAATTAAGTCCTAAAATAATCTAGTCCTAATTAAGTCCTAAAATTATCAAATCCTAATTAAGTCCTAAAAGTATCAAGTCCTAATTAAGTCCTGAAATTATCATGTCCTAATTAAGTCCTAAAATAATCAAGTCCTAATAAAGTCCTAAAATTATCAAGTCCTAATTAAGTCCTAAAATTATCAAGTCCTAATTAAGTCTTAAAATTATCAAGTCCTAATTAAGTCCTAAACTTATCATGTCCTAATTAAGTCCTAAAATTATCAAGTCCTAATTAGGTCCTAAAAATATCAAGCCCTAATAAAGTCCTAAAATTATGAAGTCCTAATTAAGTCTTAAAATTATCAAGTCCTAATTAAGTCCTAAAATTCTCATGTCCTAATTAAGTCCTAAAATTATCAAGTCCTAATTAAGTCCTAAAAGTATCAAGTCCTAATTAAGTCCTCAAATTCTCATGTCCTAATTAAGTCTTAAAATTATCAAGTCCTAATTAAGTCCTAAAAATATCAAGCCCTAATAAAGTCCTAAAATTATCAAGTCCTAATTAAGTCCTGAAATTATCATGTCCTAATTAAGTCCTAAAATAATCAAGTCCTAATTAAGTTCTAAAATTATTAAGTCCTGATTAAGTCTTAAAGTATCTAGTCCTAATTAGGTCCTAAAATTATCAAGTCCTAATTAAGTCCTAAAATTATCAAGTCCTAATTAAGTCTTAAAATTTTCAAGTCCTAATTAAGTCCTAAACTTATCATGTCCTAATTAAGTCCTAAAATTATCAAGTCCTCATTAAGTCCTAAAAATATCAAGCCCTAATAAAGTCCTAAAATTATCAAGTCCTAATTAAGTCCTGAAATTATCATGTCCTAATTAAGTCCTAAAATAATCAAGTCCTAATAAAGTCCTAAAATTATCAAGTCCTAATTAAGTCCTAAAATTATGAAGTCCTAATTAAGTCTTAAAATTATTAAGTCCTAATTAAGTCCTAAAATTATCAAGTCCTAACTAAGTCCTAAAATTATCAAGTCCTAATTAAGTCCTTATAGTATCAAGTACTAATTAGGTCCTAAAATCATCAAGTCCTAATCAAGTCCTAAAAGTATCAAGTCCTAATTAAGTCCAAAAATTCTCATGTCCTAATTAAGTCCTAAAATTATCAAGTCCTAATTAAGTCCTAAAATTATCAAGTCCTAACTAAGTCCTAAAATTATCAAGTCCTAATTAAGTCCTGAAATTATGAAGTCCTATCTAAGTCCTAAAATAATCAAGTCCTAATTAGGTCCTAAAATTATTAAGTCCTAATTAAGTTTAAAAATTATCAAGTCCTAATTAAGTCCTAAAATTATCAAGTCCTAACTATGTACTAAAATTATCAAGTTCTAATTAAGTCCTACAATTACCAAGTCCTAATTAAGTCCTAAAATCATCAAGTCCTAATTAAGTCCTATAATTATCAAGTCCAAATTAAGTCCTAAAATTATCAAGTCCTAATTAAGTTCTAAAATTATCAAGTCCTGAATTAGTCTTAAAGTATCTAGTCCTAATTAAGTCCTAAAATTATCAAGTCCTAATTAAGTCCTAAAATTCTCATGTCCTAATTAAGTCCTAAAATTATCCACTCCTAATTAAGTCCTAAAATTATCAAGTCCTAATTAAGTCCTAATTAGGTCCTAAAATTATCAAGTCCTAATTAAGTCCTAAAATTATCAAGTCCTAATTAAGTCCTAAAAGTATCAAGTCCTAATTAAGTCCTCAAATTCTCATGTCCTAATTAAGTCTTAAAATTATCAAGTCCTAATTAAGTCCTAAAAATATCAAGCCCTAATTAAGTTCTAAAATTATCAAGTCCTGAATTAGTCTTAAAGTATCTAGTCCTAATTAAGTCCTAAAATTATCAAGTCCTAATTAAGTCCTAAAATTCTCATGTCCTAATTAAGTCCTAAAATTATCCACTCCTAATTAAGTCCTAAAATTATCAAGTCCTAATTAAGTCCTAATTAGGTCCTAAAATTATCAAGTCCTAATTAAGTCCTAAAATTATCAAGTCCTAATTAAGTCCTAAAAGTATCAAGTCCTAATTAAGTCCTCAAATTCTCATGTCCTAATTAAGTCTTAAAATTATCAAGTCCTAATTAAGTCCTAAAAATATCAAGCCCTAATAAAGTCCTAAAATTATCAAGTCCTAATTAAGTCCTGAAATTATCATGTCCTAATTAAGTCCTAAAATAATCAAGTCCTAATTAAGTTCTAAAATTATTAAGTCCTGATTAAGTCTTAAAGTATCTAGTCCTAATTAGGTCCTAAAATTATCAAGTCCTAATTAAGTCCTAAAATTATCAAGTCCTAATTAAGTCTTAAAATTTTCAAGTCCTAATTAAGTCCTAAACTTATCATGTCCTAATTAAGTCCTAAAATTATCAAGTCCTCATTAAGTCCTAAAAATATCAAGCCCTAATAAAGTCCTAAAATTATCAAGTCCTAATTAAGTCCTGAAATTATCATGTCCTAATTAAGTCCTAAAATAATCAAGTCCTAATAAAGTCCTAAAATTATCAAGTCCTAATTAAGTCCTAAAATTATGAAGTCCTAATTAAGTCTTAAAATTATTAAGTCCTAATTAAGTCCTAAAATTATCAAGTCCTAACTAAGTCCTAAAATTATCAAGTCCTAATTAAGTCCTTATAGTATCAAGTACTAATTAGGTCCTAAAATCATCAAGTCCTAATCAAGTCCTAAAAGTATCAAGTCCTAATTAAGTCCAAAAATTCTCATGTCCTAATTAAGTCCTAAAATTATCAAGTCCTAATTAAGTCCTAAAATTATCAAGTCCTAACTAAGTCCTAAAATTATCAAGTCCTAATTAAGTCCTGAAATTATGAAGTCCTATCTAAGTCCTAAAATAATCAAGTCCTAATTAGGTCCTAAAATTATTAAGTCCTAATTAAGTTTAAAAATTATCAAGTCCTAATTAAGTCCTAAAATTATCAAGTCCTAACTATGTACTAAAATTATCAAGTTCTAATTAAGTCCTACAATTACCAAGTCCTAATTAAGTCCTAAAATCATCAAGTCCTAATTAAGTCCTATAATTATCAAGTCCAAATTAAGTCCTAAAATTATCAAGTCCTAATTAAGTTCTAAAATTATCAAGTCCTGAATTAGTCTTAAAGTATCTAGTCCTAATTAAGTCCTAAAATTATCAAGTCCTAATTAAGTCCTAAAATTCTCATGTCCTAATTAAGTCCTAAAATTATCCACTCCTAATTAAGTCCTAAAATTATCAAGTCCTAATTAAGTCCTAATTAGGTCCTAAAATTATCAAGTCCTAATTAAGTCCTAAAATTATCAAGTCCTAATTAAGTCCTAAAATTATCAAGTCCTAATTAAGTCCTAAAATCATCAAGTCCTAATTAAGTCCTAAAATCATCAAGTCCTATTTAAGTCCTAAAATAATCAAGTCTTAATTAAGTCCTAATTAAGTCCTAAAATAATCAAGTCCTAATTCAGTCCTAAAATAATCAAGTCCTAATTAAGTCCTAAAATAATCAAGTCCTAATTAAGTCCTAAATTTATTAAGTCCTAATTAAGTCCTATAAATATCAAGTCCTAATTAAGTCCTAAAATTATTAACTCCTAATTAAGTCCTGAAATTATCAAGTCCTAAAATTATCAAGTCCTAAAATTATCAAGTCCTAAAATTATCCAGTCCTAATTAAGTCCTTAAATTATCAAGTCCTAATTAAGTCCTAAAATAATCAAGTCCTAATTAAGTCCTAAAAGTATCAAGTCCTAATTAAGTCCTAAAATTATTAACTCCTAATTAAGTCCTGAAATTATCAAGTCCTAAAATTATCAAGTCCTAAAATTATCAAGTCCTAAAATTGTCCAGTCCTAATTAAGTCCTTAAATTATCCAGTCCTAATTAAGTCCTTAAATTATCAAGTCCTAATTAAGTCCTAAAATAATCAAGTCCTAATTAAGTCCTAAAAGTATCAGGTCCTAATTAAGTCTTAAAATCATCAAGTCCTAATTAAGTCCTAAAATCATCAAGTCCTATTTAAGTCCTAAAATAATCAAGTCTTAATTAAGTCCTAAAATTATCAAGTCCTAATTAAGTCCTAAAATAATCAAGTCCTAATTAAGTCCTAAAATAATCAAGTCCTAATTAAGTCCTAAAATAATCAAGTCCTATCTAAGTCCTAAAATAATCAAGTCCTAATTAAGTCCTAAAATCATCAAGTCCTATTTAAGTCCTAAAATAATCAAGTCCTAATTAAGTCCTAAAATTATCAAGTCCTAATTAAGTCCTAAAATTATCAAGTTCTAATTAAGTCCTAAAATTCTCATGTCCTAATTAAGTCCTAAAATTATCAAGTCCTAATTAAGTCCTGAAATTATCAAGTCCTAATTAAGTCCTAAAATTATTAAGTTCTAATTAAGTCCTAAACTTATTAAGTCCTAATTAGGTCCTAAAATTATCAAGTCCTAATTAAGTGCTAAAATTATCAAGTCCTAATTAAGTCCAAAAATTCTCATGTCCTAATTAAGTCCTAAAATTATCAAGTCCTAATTAAGTCCTGAAATTATCAAGTCCTAATTAAGTCCTAAAATTATTAAGTTCTAATTAAGTCCTAAACTTATTAAGTCCTAATTAGGTCCTAAAATTATCAAGTCCTAATTAAGTCCTAAAATTATCAAGTCCTAATTAAGTCCAAAAATTCTCATGTCCTAATTAAGACCTAAAATTATGAAGTCCTAATTAAGTCCTTATAGTATCAAGTACTAATTAGGTCCTAAAATCATCAAGTCCTAATCAAGTCCTAAAAGTATCAAGTCCTAATTAAGTCCAAAAATTCTCATGTCCTAATTAAGTCCTAAAATTATCATGTCCTATTAAGTCCTAAAATTATCAAGTCCTTACTAAGTCCTAAAATTATCAAGTTCTAATTAAGTCCTAAAATTACCAAGTCCTAATTAAGTCCTAAAATCACCAAGTCCTAATTAAGTCTTAAAGTATCTAGTCCAAATTAAGTCCTAAAATTATCAAGTCCTAATTAAGTCCTAAAATTCTCATGTCCTAATTAAGTCCTAAAATTATCCACTCCTAATTAAGTCCTAAAATTATCAAGTCCTAATTAAGTCCTAATTAAGTCCTAAAATTATCAAGTCCTAATTAAGTCCTAATTAAGTCCTAAAATAATCAAGTCCTAATTAAGTCCTAAAATAATCAAGTCCTAATTAAGTCCTAAAATAATCAAGTCCTAATTAAGTCCTAAATTTATTAAGTCCTAATTTAGTCCTAAAAATATCAAGTCCTACTTAAGTCCTAAAATTATTAACTCCTAATTAAGTCCTAAAATTATCAAGTCCTATCTAAGTTCTAAAATCATCAAGTCCTAATTAAGTCCAAAAATTATCAAGTCCTAAAATTATCAAGTCCTAAAATTATCAAGTCCTAAAATTATCCAGTCCTAATTAAGTCCTAAAATAATCTAGTCCTAATTAAGTCCTAAAATTATCAAGTCCTAATTAAGTCCTAAAAGTATCAAGTCCTAATTAAGTCTAAAAATGCTCATGTCCTAATTAAGTCCTAAAATTATCAAGTCCTAATTAAGTCTTGAAATTATCAAGTCCTATCCAAGTCCTAAAATAATCAAGTCCTAATTAAGTCCTAAAATCATCAAGTCCTATTTAAGTCCTAAAATAATCAAGTCTTATTTAAGTCCTAAAATTATCAAGTCCTAATTAAGTCCTAAAATAATCAAGTCCTAATTAAGTCCTAGAATAATCAAGTCCTAATTAAGTCCTAAAATAATCAAGTCCTAATTAAGTCCTAAATTTATTAAGTCCTAATTTAGTCCTAAAAATATCAAGTCCTACTTAAGTCCTAAAATTATTAACTCCTAATTAAGTCCTAAAATTATCAAGTCCTATCTAAGTTCTAAAATCATCAAGTCCTAATTAAGTCCTAAAATTATCAAGTCCTAAAATTATCAAGTCCTAAAATTATCAAGTCCTAAAATTATCCAGTCCTAATTAAGTCCTTAAATTATCAAGTCCTAATTAAGTCCTAAAATAATCAAGTCCTAATTAAGTCCTAAAAGTATCAGGTCCTAATTAAGTCTTAAAATCATCAAGTCCTAATTAAGTCCTAAAATCATCAAGTCCTATTTAAGTCCTAAAATAATCAAGTCTTAATTAAGTCCTAAAATTATCAAGTCCTAATTAAGTCCTAAAATAATCAAGTCCTAATTAAGTCCTAAAATAATCAAGTCCTAATTAAGTCCTAAAATAATCAAGTCCTATCTATGTCCTAAAATAATCAAGTCCTAATTAAGTCCTAAAATCATCAAGTCCTATTTAAGTCCTAAAATAATCAAGTCCTAATTAAGTCCTAAAATTATCAAGTCCTAATTAAGTCCTAAAATTATCAAGTTCTAATTAAGTCCTAAACTTATTAAGTCCTAATTAGGTCCTAAAATTATCAAGTCCTAATTAAGTGCTAAAATTATCAAGTCCTAATTAAGTCCAAAAATTCTCATGTCCTAATTAAGTCCTAAAATTATCAAGTCCTAATTAAGTCCTGAAATTATCAAGTCCTAATTAAGTCCTAAAATTATTAAGTTCTAATTAAGTCCTAAACTTATTAAGTCCTAATTAGGTCCTAAAATTATCAAGTCCTAATTAAGTCCTAAAATTATCAAGTCCTAATTAAGTCCAAAAATTCTCATGTCCTAATTAAGACCTAAAATTATCAAGTCCTAATTAAGTCCTTATAGTATCAAGTACTAATTAGGTCCTAAAATCATCAAGTCCTAATCAAGTCCTAAAAGTATCAAGTCCTAATTAAGTCCAAAAATTCTCATGTCCTAATTAAGTCCTAAAATTATCATGTCCTATTAAGTCCTAAAATTATCAAGTCCTAACTAAGTCCTAAAATTATCAAGTTCTAATTAAGTCCTAAAATTACCAAGTCCTAATTAAGTCCTAAAATCACCAAGTCCTAATTAAGTCTTAAAGTATCTAGTCCAAATTAAGTCCTAAAATTATCAAGTCCTAATTAAGTCCTAAAATTCTCATGTCCTAATTAAGTCCTAAAATTATCCACTCCTAATTAAGTCCTAAAATTATCAAGTCCTAATTAAGTCCTAATTAAGTCCTAAAATTATCAAGTCCTAATTAAGTCCTAAAAGTATCAAGTCCTAATTAAGTCCTAAAATTCTCATGTCCTAATTAAGTCTTAAAATTATGAAGTCCTAATTAAGTCCTAAAAATATTAAGTCCTAATTAAGTCCTAAACTTATCAAGTCCTATGTAAGTCCTAAAATTATCAAGTCCTAATTAAGTCCTAAAATTTCAAGCCCTAATAAAGTCCTTAAATTATCAAGTCCTAATTGAGTCCTGAAATTATCATGTCCTAATTAAGTCCTAAAATAATCAAGTCCTAATAAAGTCCTAAAATTATCAAGTCCTAATTAAGTCCTAAAATTATGAAGTCCTAATTAAGTCTTAAAATTATCAAGTCCTAATTAAGTCCTAAAATTCTCATGTCCTAATTAAGTCCTAAAATTATCAAGTCCTAATTAAGTCCTAAAAGTATCAAGTCCTAATTAAGTCCTCAAATTCTCATGTCCTAATTAAGTCTTAAAATTATCAAGTCCTAATTAAGTCCTAAAAATATCAAGCCCTAATAAAGTCCTAAAATTATCAAGTCCTAATTAAGTCCTGAAATTATCATGTCCTAATTAAGTCCTAAAATAATCAAGTCCTAATAAAGTCCTAAAATTATCAAGTCCTAATTAAGTCCTAAAATTATGAAGTCCTAATTAAGTCTTAAAATTATCAAGTCCTAATTAAGTCCTAAAATTCTCATGTCCTAATTAAGTCCTAAAATAATCTAGTCCTAATTAAGTCCTAAAATTATCAAATCCTAATTAAGTCCTAAAAGTATCAAGTCCTAATTAAGTCCTGAAATTATCATGTCCTAATTAAGTCCTAAAATAATCAAGTCCTAATAAAGTCCTAAAATTATCAAGTCCTAATTAAGTCCTAAAATTATCAAGTCCTAATTAAGTCTTAAAATTATCAAGTCCTAATTAAGTCCTAAACTTATCATGTCCTAATTAAGTCCTAAAATTATCAAGTCCTAATTAGGTCCTAAAAATATCAAGCCCTAATAAAGTCCTAAAATTATCAAGTCCTAATTGAGTCCTGAAATTATCATGTCCTAATTAAGTCCTAAAATAATCAAGTCCTAATAAAGTCCTAAAATTATCAAGTCCTAATTAAGTCCTAAAATTATGAAGTCCTAATTAAGTCTTAAAATTATCAAGTCCTAATTAAGTCCTAAAATTCTCATGTCCTAATTAAGTCCTAAAATTATCAAGTCCTAATTAAGTCCTAAAAGTATCAAGTCCTAATTAAGTCCTCAAATTCTCATGTCCTAATTAAGTCTTAAAATTATCAAGTCCTAATTAAGTCCTAAAAATATCAAGCCCTAATAAAGTCCTAAAATTATCAAGTCCTAATTAAGTCCTGAAATTATCATGTCCTAATTAAGTCCTAAAATAATCAAGTCCTAATTAAGTTCTAAAATTATTAAGTCCTGATTAAGTCTTAAAGTATCTAGTCCTAATTAGGTCCTAAAATTATCAAGTCCTAATTAAGTCCTAAAATTATCAAGTCCTAATTAAGTCTTAAAATTTTCAAGTCCTAATTAAGTCCTAAACTTATCATGTCCTAATTAAGTCCTAAAATTATCAAGTCCTAATTAAGTCCTAAAAATATCAAGCCCTAATAAAGTCCTAAAATTATCAAGTCCTAATTAAGTCCTAAAATTATGAAGTCCTAATTAAGTCTTAAAATTATTAAGTCCTAATTAAGTCCTAAAATTATCAAGTCCTAACTAAGTCCTAAAATTATCAAGTCCTAATTAAGTCCTTATAGTATCAAGTACTAATTAGGTCCTAAAATCATCAAGTCCTAATCAAGTCCTAAAAGTATCAAGTCCTAATTAAGTCCAAGAATTCTCATGTCCTAATTAAGTCCTAAAATTATCAAGTCCTAATTAAGTCCTAAAATTATCAAGTCCTAACTAAGTCCTAAAATTATCAAGTCCTAATTAAGTCCTGAAATTATGAAGTCCTATCTAAGTCCTAAAATAATCAAGTCCTAATTAGGTCCTAAAATTATTAAGTCCTAATTAAGTTTAAAAATTATCAAGTCCTAATTAAGTCCTAAAATTATCAAGTCCTAACTATGTACTAAAATTATCAAGTTCTAATTAAGTCCTACAATTACCAAGTCCTAATTAAGTCCTAAAATCATCAAGTCCTAATTAAGTCCTATAATTATCAAGTCCAAATTAAGTCCTAAAATTATCAAGTCCTAATTAAGTTCTAAAATTATCAAGTCCTGAATTAGTCTTAAAGTATCTAGTCCTAATTAAGTCCTAAAATTATCAAGTCCTAATTAAGTCCTAAAATTCTCATGTCCTAATTAAGTCCTAAAATTATCCACTCCTAATTAAGTCCTAAAATTATCAAGTCCTAATTAAGTCCTAATTAGGTCCTAAAATTATCAAGTCCTAATTAAGTCCTAAAATTATCAAGTCCTAATTAAGTCCTAAAATTATCAAGTCCTAATTAAGTCCTAAAATCATCAAGTCCTAATTAAGTCCTAAAATCATCAAGTCCTATTTAAGTCCTAAAATAATCAAGTCTTAATTAAGTCCTAATTAAGTCCTAAAATAATCAAGTCCTAATTCAGTCCTAAAATAATCAAGTCCAAATTAAGTCCTAAAATAATTAAGTCCTAATTAAGTCCTAAATTTATTAAGTCCTAATTAAGTCCTATAAATATCAAGTCCTAATTAAGTCCTAAAATTATTAACTCCTAATTAAGTCCTGAAATTATCAAGTCCTAAAATTATCAAGTTCTAAAATCATCAAGTCCTAATTAAGTCCAAAAATTATCAAGTCCTAAAATTATCAAGTCCTAAAATTATCAAGTCCTAAAATTATCCAGTCCTAATTAAGTCCTAAAATAATCTAGTCCTAATTAAGTCCTAAAATTATCAAGTCCTAATTAAGTCCTAAAAGTATCAAGTCCTAATTAAGTCTAAAAATGCTCATGTCCTAATTAAGTCCTAAAATTATCAAGTCCTAATTAAGTCTTGAAATTATCAAGTCCTATCCAAGTCCTAAAATAATCAAGTCCTAATTAAGTCCTAAAATCATCAAGTCCTATTTAAGTCCTAAAATAATCAAGTCTTATTTAAGTCCTAAAATTATCAAGTCCTAATTAAGTCCTAAAATAATCAAGTCCTAATTAAGTCCTAGAATAATCAAGTCCTAATTAAGTCCTAAAATAATCAAGTCCTAATTAAGTCCTAAATTTATTAAGTCCTAATTTAGTCCTAAAAATATCAAGTCCTACTTAAGTCCTAAAATTATTAACTCCTAATTAAGTCCTAAAATTATCAAGTCCTATCTAAGTTCTAAAATCATCAAGTCCTAATTAAGTCCTAAAATTATCAAGTCCTAAAATTATCAAGTCCTAAAATTATCAAGTCCTAAAATTATCCAGTCCTAATTAAGTCCTTAAATTATCAAGTCCTAATTAAGTCCTAAAATAATCAAGTCCTAATTAAGTCCTAAAAGTATCAGGTCCTAATTAAGTCTTAAAATCATCAAGTCCTAATTAAGTCCTAAAATCATCAAGTCCTATTTAAGTCCTAAAATAATCAAGTCTTAATTAAGTCCTAAAATTATCAAGTCCTAATTAAGTCCTAAAATAATCAAGTCCTAATTAAGTCCTAAAATAATCAAGTCCTAATTAAGTCCTAAAATAATCAAGTCCTATCTATGTCCTAAAATAATCAAGTCCTAATTAAGTCCTAAAATCATCAAGTCCTATTTAAGTCCTAAAATAATCAAGTCCTAATTAAGTCCTAAAATTATCAAGTCCTAATTAAGTCCTAAAATTATCAAGTTCTAATTAAGTCCTAAACTTATTAAGTCCTAATTAGGTCCTAAAATTATCAAGTCCTAATTAAGTGCTAAAATTATCAAGTCCTAATTAAGTCCAAAAATTCTCATGTCCTAATTAAGTCCTAAAATTATCAAGTCCTAATTAAGTCCTGAAATTATCAAGTCCTAATTAAGTCCTAAAATTATTAAGTTCTAATTAAGTCCTAAACTTATTAAGTCCTAATTAGGTCCTAAAATTATCAAGTCCTAATTAAGTCCTAAAATTATCAAGTCCTAATTAAGTCCAAAAATTCTCATGTCCTAATTAAGACCTAAAATTATCAAGTCCTAATTAAGTCCTTATAGTATCAAGTACTAATTAGGTCCTAAAATCATCAAGTCCTAATCAAGTCCTAAAAGTATCAAGTCCTAATTAAGTCCAAAAATTCTCATGTCCTAATTAAGTCCTAAAATTATCATGTCCTATTAAGTCCTAAAATTATCAAGTCCTAACTAAGTCCTAAAATTATCAAGTTCTAATTAAGTCCTAAAATTACCAAGTCCTAATTAAGTCCTAAAATCACCAAGTCCTAATTAAGTCTTAAAGTATCTAGTCCAAATTAAGTCCTAAAATTATCAAGTCCTAATTAAGTCCTAAAATTCTCATGTCCTAATTAAGTCCTAAAATTATCCACTCCTAATTAAGTCCTAAAATTATCAAGTCCTAATTAAGTCCTAATTAAGTCCTAAAATTATCAAGTCCTAATTAAGTCCTAAAAGTATCAAGTCCTAATTAAGTCCTAAAATTCTCATGTCCTAATTAAGTCTTAAAATTATGAAGTCCTAATTAAGTCCTAAAAATATTAAGTCCTAATTAAGTCCTAAACTTATCAAGTCCTATGTAAGTCCTAAAATTATCAAGTCCTAATTAAGTCCTAAAATTTCAAGCCCTAATAAAGTCCTTAAATTATCAAGTCCTAATTGAGTCCTGAAATTATCATGTCCTAATTAAGTCCTAAAATAATCAAGTCCTAATAAAGTCCTAAAATTATCAAGTCCTAATTAAGTCCTAAAATTATGAAGTCCTAATTAAGTCTTAAAATTATCAAGTCCTAATTAAGTCCTAAAATTCTCATGTCCTAATTAAGTCCTAAAATTATCAAGTCCTAATTAAGTCCTAAAAGTATCAAGTCCTAATTAAGTCCTCAAATTCTCATGTCCTAATTAAGTCTTAAAATTATCAAGTCCTAATTAAGTCCTAAAAATATCAAGCCCTAATAAAGTCCTAAAATTATCAAGTCCTAATTAAGTCCTGAAATTATCATGTCCTAATTAAGTCCTAAAATAATCAAGTCCTAATAAAGTCCTAAAATTATCAAGTCCTAATTAAGTCCTAAAATTATGAAGTCCTAATTAAGTCTTAAAATTATCAAGTCCTAATTAAGTCCTAAAATTCTCATGTCCTAATTAAGTCCTAAAATAATCTAGTCCTAATTAAGTCCTAAAATTATCAAATCCTAATTAAGTCCTAAAAGTATCAAGTCCTAATTAAGTCCTGAAATTATCATGTCCTAATTAAGTCCTAAAATAATCAAGTCCTAATAAAGTCCTAAAATTATCAAGTCCTAATTAAGTCCTAAAATTATCAAGTCCTAATTAAGTCTTAAAATTATCAAGTCCTAATTAAGTCCTAAACTTATCATGTCCTAATTAAGTCCTAAAATTATCAAGTCCTAATTAGGTCCTAAAAATATCAAGCCCTAATAAAGTCCTAAAATTATCAAGTCCTAATTGAGTCCTGAAATTATCATGTCCTAATTAAGTCCTAAAATAATCAAGTCCTAATAAAGTCCTAAAATTATCAAGTCCTAATTAAGTCCTAAAATTATGAAGTCCTAATTAAGTCTTAAAATTATCAAGTCCTAATTAAGTCCTAAAATTCTCATGTCCTAATTAAGTCCTAAAATTATCAAGTCCTAATTAAGTCCTAAAAGTATCAAGTCCTAATTAAGTCCTCAAATTCTCATGTCCTAATTAAGTCTTAAAATTATCAAGTCCTAATTAAGTCCTAAAAATATCAAGCCCTAATAAAGTCCTAAAATTATCAAGTCCTAATTAAGTCCTGAAATTATCATGTCCTAATTAAGTCCTAAAATAATCAAGTCCTAATTAAGTTCTAAAATTATTAAGTCCTGATTAAGTCTTAAAGTATCTAGTCCTAATTAGGTCCTAAAATTATCAAGTCCTAATTAAGTCCTAAAATTATCAAGTCCTAATTAAGTCTTAAAATTTTCAAGTCCTAATTAAGTCCTAAACTTATCATGTCCTAATTAAGTCCTAAAATTATCAAGTCCTAATTAAGTCCTAAAAATATCAAGCCCTAATAAAGTCCTAAAATTATCAAGTCCTAATTAAGTCCTAAAATTATGAAGTCCTAATTAAGTCTTAAAATTATTAAGTCCTAATTAAGTCCTAAAATTATCAAGTCCTAACTAAGTCCTAAAATTATCAAGTCCTAATTAAGTCCTTATAGTATCAAGTACTAATTAGGTCCTAAAATCATCAAGTCCTAATCAAGTCCTAAAAGTATCAAGTCCTAATTAAGTCCAAGAATTCTCATGTCCTAATTAAGTCCTAAAATTATCAAGTCCTAATTAAGTCCTAAAATTATCAAGTCCTAACTAAGTCCTAAAATTATCAAGTCCTAATTAAGTCCTGAAATTATGAAGTCCTATCTAAGTCCTAAAATAATCAAGTCCTAATTAGGTCCTAAAATTATTAAGTCCTAATTAAGTTTAAAAATTATCAAGTCCTAATTAAGTCCTAAAATTATCAAGTCCTAACTATGTACTAAAATTATCAAGTTCTAATTAAGTCCTACAATTACCAAGTCCTAATTAAGTCCTAAAATCATCAAGTCCTAATTAAGTCCTATAATTATCAAGTCCAAATTAAGTCCTAAAATTATCAAGTCCTAATTAAGTTCTAAAATTATCAAGTCCTGAATTAGTCTTAAAGTATCTAGTCCTAATTAAGTCCTAAAATTATCAAGTCCTAATTAAGTCCTAAAATTCTCATGTCCTAATTAAGTCCTAAAATTATCCACTCCTAATTAAGTCCTAAAATTATCAAGTCCTAATTAAGTCCTAATTAGGTCCTAAAATTATCAAGTCCTAATTAAGTCCTAAAATTATCAAGTCCTAATTAAGTCCTAAAATTATCAAGTCCTAATTAAGTCCTAAAATCATCAAGTCCTAATTAAGTCCTAAAATCATCAAGTCCTATTTAAGTCCTAAAATAATCAAGTCTTAATTAAGTCCTAATTAAGTCCTAAAATAATCAAGTCCTAATTCAGTCCTAAAATAATCAAGTCCAAATTAAGTCCTAAAATAATTAAGTCCTAATTAAGTCCTAAATTTATTAAGTCCTAATTAAGTCCTATAAATATCAAGTCCTAATTAAGTCCTAAAATTATTAACTCCTAATTAAGTCCTGAAATTATCAAGTCCTAAAATTATCAAGTCCTAAAATTATCAAGTCCTAAAATTATCCAGTCCTAATTAAGTCCTTAAATTATCAAGTCCTAATTAAGTCCTAAAATAATCAAGTCCTAATTAAGTCCTAAAAGTATCAAGTCCTAATTAAGTCCTAAAATTATTAACTCCTAATTAAGTCCTGAAATTATCAAGTCCTAAAATTATCAAGTCCTAAAATTATCAAGTCCTAAAATTATCCAGTCCTAATTAAGTCCTTAAATTATCCAGTCCTAATTAAGTCCTTAAATTATCAAGTCCTAATTAAGTCCTAAAATAATCAAGTCCTAATTAAGTCCTAAAAGTATCAGGTCCTAATTAAGTCTTAAAATCATCAAGTCCTAATTAAGTCCTAAAATCATCAAGTCCTATTTAAGTCCTAAAATAATCAAGTCTTAATTAAGTCCTAAAATTATCAAGTCCTAATTAAGTCCTAAAATAATCAAGTCCTAATTAAGTCCTAAAATAATCAAGTCCTAATTAAGTCCTAAAATTATCAAGTCCTAATTAAGTCCTAAAATTATCAAGTTCTAATTAAGTCCTAAACTTATTAAGTCCTAATTAGGTCCTAAAATTATCAAGTCCTAATTAAGTGCTAAAATTATCAAGTCCTAATTAAGTCCAAAAATTTTCATGTCCTAATTAAGTCCTAAAATTATCAAGTCCTAATTAAGTCCTGAAATTATCAAGTCCTAATTAAGTCCTAAAATTATTAAGTTCTAATTAAGTCCTAAACTTATTAAGTCCTAATTAGGTCCTAAAATTATCAAGTCCTAATTAAGTCCTAAAATTATCAAGTCCTAATTAAGTCCAAAAAGTCTCATGTCCTAATTAAGACCTAAAATTATCAAGTCCTAATTAAGTCCTTATAGTATCAAGTACTAATTAGGTCCTAAAATCATCAAGTCCTAATCAAGTCCTAAAAGTATCAAGTCCTAATTAAGTCCAAAAATTCTCATGTCCTAATTAAGTCCTAAAATTATCATGTCCTATTAAGTCCTAAAATTATCAAGTCCTTACTAAGTCCTAAAATTATCAAGTTCTAATTAAGTCCTAAAATTACCAAGTCCTAATTAAGTCCTAAAATCACCAAGTCCTAATTAAGTCTTAAAGTATCTAGTCCAAATTAAGTCCTAAAATTATCAAGTCCTAATTAAGTCCTAAAATTCTCATGTCCTAATTAAGTCCTAAAATAATCCACTCCTAATTAAGTCCTAAAATTATCAAGTCCTAATTAAGTCCTAATTAAGTCCTAAAATTATCAAGTCCTAATTAAGTCCTAAAAGTATCAAGTCCTACTTAAGTCCTAAAATTCTCATGTCCTAATTAAGTCTTAAAATTATAAAGTCCTAATTAAGTCCTAAAAATATTAAGTCCTAATTAAGTCCTAAACTTATCAAGTCCTATGTAAGTCCTAAAATTATCAAGTCCTAATTAAGTCCTAAAATTTCAAGCCCTAATAAAGTCCTTAAATTATCAAGTCCTAATTAAGTCCTAAAATCATCAAGTCCTAATTAAGTCCTAAAATCATCAAGTCCTATTTAAGTCCTAAAATAATCAAGTCTTAATTAAGTCCTAAAATTATCAAGTCCTAATTAAGTCCTAAAATTATCAAGTCCTAATTAAGTCCTAAAAATATCAAGCCCTAATAAAGTCCTAAAATTATCAAGTCCTAATTAAGTCCTGAAATTATCATGTCCTAATTAAGTCCTAAAATAATCAAGTCCTAATTAAGTCCTAAAATTATCAAGTCCTTATTAAGTCCTAAAAGTATCAAGTCCTAATTAAGTCCTAAAATTCTCATGTCCTAATTAAGTCTTAAAATTATCAAGTCCTAATTAAGTCCTAAAATTATCAAGTCCTAACTAAGTCCTAAAATTATCAAGTTCTAATTAAGTCCTACAATTACCAAGTCCTAATTAAGTCCTAAAATCATCAAGTCCTAATTAAGTCCTATAATTATCAAGTCCAAATTAAGTCCTAAAATTATCAAGTCCTAATAAAGTTCTAAAATTATCAAGTCCTGAATTAGTCTTAAAGTATCTAGTCCTAATTAAGTCCTAAAAGTATCAAGTCCTAATTAAGTCCTAAAATTATCATGTCCTAATTGAGTCCTGAAATTATCATGTCCTAATTAAGTCCTAAAATAATCAAGTCCTAATAAAGTCCTAAAATTATCAAGTCCTAATTAAGTCCTAAAATTATGAAGTCCTAATTAAGTCTTAAAATTATCAAGTCCTAATTAAGTCCTAAAATTCTCATGTCCTAATTAAGTCCTAAAATTATCAAGTCCTAATTAAGTCCTAAAAGTATCAAGTCCTAATTAAGTCCTCAAATTCTCATGTCCTAATTAAGTCTTAAAATTATCAAGTCCTAATTAAGTCCTAAAAATATCAAGCCCTAATAAAGTCCTAAAATTATCAAGTCCTAATTAAGTCCTGAAATTATCATGTCCAAATTAAGTCCTAAAATAATCAAGTCCTAATTAAGTTCTAAAATTATTAAGTCCTGATTAAGTCTTAAAGTATCTAGTCCTAATTAGGTCCTAAAATTATCAAGTCCTAATTAAGTCCTAAAATTATCAAGTCCTAATTAAGTCTTAAAATTTTCAAGTCCTAATTAAGTCCTAAACTTATCATGTCCTAATTAAGTCCTAAAATTATCAAGTCCTAATTCAGTCCTAAAAATATCAAGCCCTAATAAAGTCCTAAAATTATCAAGTCCTAATTAAGTCCTGAAATTATCATGTCCTAATTAAGTCCTAAAATAATCAAGTCCTAATAAAGTCCTAAAATTATCAAGTCCTAATTAAGTCCTAAAATTATGAAGTCCTAATTAAGTCTTAAAATTATTAAGTCCTAATTAAGTCCTAAAATTATCAAGTCCTAACTAAGTCCTAAAATTATCAAGTCCTAATTAAGTCCTTATAGTATCAAGTACTAATTAGGTCCTAAAATCATCAAGTCCTAATCAAGTCCTAAAAGTATCAAGTCCTAATTAAGTCCAAAAATTCTCATGTCCTAATTAAGTCCTAAAATTATCAAGTCCTAATTAAGTCCTAAAATTCTCATGTCCTAATTAAGTCCTAAAATTATCCACTCCTAATTAAGTCCTAAAATTATCAAGTCCTAATTAAGTCCTAATTAAGTCCTAAAATTATCAAGTCCTAATTAAGTCCTTAAAGTATCAAGTCCTACTTAAGTCCTAAAATTCTCATGTCCTAATTAAGTCTTAAAATTATGAAGTCCTAATTAAGTCCTAAAAATATTAAGTCCTAATTAAGTCCTTATAGTATCAAGTACTAATTAGGTCCTAAAATCATCAAGTCCTAATCAAGTCCTAAAAGTATCAAGTCCTAATTAAGTCCAAAAATTCTCATGTCCTAATTAAGTCCTAAAATTATCAAGTCCTAATTAAGTCCTAAAATTCTCATGTCCTAATTAAGTCCTAAAATTATCCACTCCTAATTAAGTCCTAAAATTATCAAGTCCTAATTAAGTCCTAATTAAGTCCTAAAATTTCAAGCCCTAATAAAGTCCTTAAATTATCAAGTCCTAATTAAGTCCTAAAATTATCAAGTCCTAATTAAGTCCTAAAATCATCAAGTCCTATTTAAGTCCTAAAATAATCTAGTCTTAATTAAGTCCTAAAATTATCAAGTCCTAATTAAGTCCTAAAATTATCAAGTCCTAATTAAGTCCTAAAAATATCAAGCCCTAATAAAGTCCTAAAATTATCAAGTCCTAATTAAGTCCTGAAATTATCATGTCCTAATTAAGTCCTAAAATAATCAAGTCCTAATTAAGTCCTAAAATTATCAAGTCCTTATTAAGTCCTAAAAGTATCAAGTCCTAATTAAGTCCTAAAATTCTCATGTCCTAATTAAGTCTTAAAATTATCAAGTCCTAATTAAGTCCTAAAATTATCAAGTCCTAACTAAGTCCTAAAATTATCAAGTTCTAATTAAGTCCTACAATTACCAAGTCCTAATTAAGTCCTAAAATCATCAAGTCCTAATTAAGTCCTATAATTATCAAGTCCAAATTAAGTCCTAAAATTATCAAGTCCTAATTAAGTTCTAAAATTATCAAGTCCTGAATTAGTCTTAAAGTATCTAGTCCTAATTAAGTCCTGAAATTATCATGTCCTAATTAAGTCCTAAAATAATCAAGTCCTAATAAAGTCCTAAAATTATCAAGTCCTAATTAAGTCCTGAAATTATCATGTCCTAATTAAGTCCTAAAATAATCAAGTCCTAATTAAGTCCTAAAATTATCAAGTCCTTATTAAGTCCTAAAAGTATCAAGTCCTAATTAAGTCCTAAAATTCTCATGTCCTAATTAAGTCTTAAAATTATCAAGTCCTAATTAAGTCCTAAAATTATCAAGTCCTAACTAAGTCCTAAAATTATCAAGTTCTAATTAAGTCCTACAATTACCAAGTCCTAATTAAGTCCTAAAATCATCAAGTCCTAATTAAGTCCTATAATTATCAAGTCCAAATTAAGTCCTAAAATTATCAAGTCCTAATTAAGTTCTAAAATTATCAAGTCCTGAATTAGTCTTAAAGTATCTAGTCCTAATTAAGTCCTGAAATTATCATGTCCTAATTAAGTCCTAAAATAATCAAGTCCTAATAAAGTCCTAAAATTATCAAGTCCTAATTAAGTTCTAAAATTATCAAGTCCTGAATTAGTCTTAAAGTATCTAGTCCTAATTAAGTCCTGAAATTATCATGTCCTAATTAAGTCCTAAAATAATCAAGCCCTAATAAAGTCCTAAAATTATCAAGTCCTAATTAAGTCCTGAAATTATCATGTCCTAATTAAGTCCTAAAATAATCAAGTCCTAATTAAGTCCTAAAATTATCAAGTCCTTATTAAGTCCTAAAAGTATCAAGTCCTAATTAAGTCCTAAAATTCTCATGTCCTAATTAAGTCTTAAAATTATCAAGTCCTAATTAAGTCCTAAAATTATCAAGTCCTAACTAAGTCCTAAAATTATCAAGTTCTAATTAAGTCCTACAATTACCAAGTCCTAATTAAGTCCTAAAATAATCAAGTCCTAATTAAGTCCTAAAATTATCAAGTCCTTATTAAGTCCTAAAAGTATCAAGTCCTAATTAAGTCCTAAAATTCTCATGTCCTAATTAAGTCTTAAAATTATCAAGTCCTAATTAAGTCCTAAAATTATCAAGTCCTAACTAAGTCCTAAAATTATCAAGTTCTAATTAAGTCCTACAATTACCAAGTCCTAATTAAGTCCTAAAATCATCAAGTCCTAATTAAGTCCTATAATTATCAAGTCCAAATTAAGTCCTAAAATTATCAAGTCCTAATTCAGTCCTAAAAATATCAAGCCCTAATAAAGTCCTAAAATTATCAAGTCCTAATTAAGTCCTGAAATTATCATGTCCTAATTAAGTCCTAAAATAATCAAGTCCTAATAAAGTCCTAAAATTATCAAGTCCTAATTAAGTCCTAAAATTATGAAGTCCTAATTAAGTCTTAAAATTATTAAGTCCTAATTAAGTCCTAAAATTATCAAGTCCTAACTAAGTCCTAAAATTATCAAGTCCTAATTAAGTCCTTATAGTATCAAGTACTAATTAGGTCCTAAAATCATCAAGTCCTAATCAAGTCCTAAAAGTATCAAGTCCTAATTAAGTCCAAAAATTCTCATGTCCTAATTAAGTCCTAAAATTATCAAGTCCTAATTAAGTCCTAAAATTCTCATGTCCTAATTAAGTCCTAAAATTATCCACTCCTAATTAAGTCCTAAAATTATCAAGTCCTAATTAAGTCCTAATTAAGTCCTAAAATTATCAAGTCCTAATTAAGTCCTTAAAGTATCAAGTCCTACTTAAGTCCTAAAATTCTCATGTCCTAATTAAGTCTTAAAATTATGAAGTCCTAATTAAGTCCTAAAAATATTAAGTCCTAATTAAGTCCTTATAGTATCAAGTACTAATTAGGTCCTAAAATCATCAAGTCCTAATCAAGTCCTAAAAGTATCAAGTCCTAATTAAGTCCAAAAATTCTCATGTCCTAATTAAGTCCTAAAATTATCAAGTCCTAATTAAGTCCTAAAATTCTCATGTCCTAATTAAGTCCTAAAATTATCCACTCCTAATTAAGTCCTAAAATTATCAAGTCCTAATTAAGTCCTAATTAAGTCCTAAAATTTCAAGCCCTAATAAAGTCCTTAAATTATCAAGTCCTAATTAAGTCCTAAAATTATCAAGTCCTAATTAAGTCCTAAAATCATCAAGTCCTATTTAAGTCCTAAAATAATCTAGTCTTAATTAAGTCCTAAAATTATCAAGTCCTAATTAAGTCCTAAAATTATCAAGTCCTAATTAAGTCCTAAAAATATCAAGCCCTAATAAAGTCCTAAAATTATCAAGTCCTAATTAAGTCCTGAAATTATCATGTCCTAATTAAGTCCTAAAATAATCAAGTCCTAATTAAGTCCTAAAATTATCAAGTCCTTATTAAGTCCTAAAAGTATCAAGTCCTAATTAAGTCCTAAAATTCTCATGTCCTAATTAAGTCTTAAAATTATCAAGTCCTAATTAAGTCCTAAAATTATCAAGTCCTAACTAAGTCCTAAAATTATCAAGTTCTAATTAAGTCCTACAATTACCAAGTCCTAATTAAGTCCTAAAATCATCAAGTCCTAATTAAGTCCTATAATTATCAAGTCCAAATTAAGTCCTAAAATTATCAAGTCCTAATTAAGTTCTAAAATTATCAAGTCCTGAATTAGTCTTAAAGTATCTAGTCCTAATTAAGTCCTAAAAGTATCAAGTCCTAATTAAGTCCTAAAATTATCAAGTCCTAATTCAGTCCTGAAATTATCATGTCCTAATTAAGTCCTAAAATAATCAAGTCCTAATAAAGTCCTAAAATTATCAAGTCCTAATTAAGTCCTAAAATTATGAAGTCCTAATTAAGTCTTAAAATTATCAAGTCCTAATTAAGTCCTAAAATTCTCATGTCCTAATTAAGTCCTAAAATTATCAAGTCCTAATTAAGTCTTAAAACTATCAAGTCCTAATTAAGTCCTCAAATTCTCATGTCCTAATTAAGTCTTAAAATTATCAAGTCCTAATTAAGTCCTAAAAATATCAAGCCCTAATAAAGTCCTAAAATTATCAAGTCCTAATTAAGTCCTGAAATTATCATGTCCTAATTAAGTCCTAAAATAATCAAGTCCTAATTAAGTTCTAAAATTATTAAGTCCTGATTAAGTCTTAAAGTATCTAGTCCTAATTAGGTCCTAAAATTATCAAGTCCTAATTAAGTCCTAAAATTATCAAGTCCTAATTAAGTCTTAAAATTTTCAAGTCCTAATTAAGTCCTAAACTTATCATGTCCTAATTAAGTCCTAAAATTATCAAGTCCTAATTAAGTCCTAAAAATATCAAGCCCTAATAAAGTCCTAAAATTATCAAGTCCTAATTAAGTCCTGAAATTATCATGTCCTAATTAAGTCCTAAAATAATCAAGTCCTAATAAAGTCCTAAAATTATCAAGTCCTAATTAAGTCCTAAAATTATGAAGTCCTAATTAAGTCTTAAAATTATTAAGTCCTAATTAAGTCCTAAAATTATCAAGTCCTAACTAAGTCCTAAAATTATCAAGTCCTAATTAAGTCCTTATAGTATCAAGTACTAATTAGGTCCTAAAATCATCAAGTCCTAATCAAGTCCTAAAAGTATCAAGTCCTAATTAAGTCCAAAAATTCTCATGTCCTAATTAAGTCCTAAAATTATCAAGTCCTAATTAAGTCCTAAAATTATCAAGTCCTAACTAAGTCCTAAAATTATCAAGTCCTAATTAAGTCCTGAAATTATGAAGTCCTATCTAAGTCCTAAAATAATCAAGTCCTAATTAGGTCCTAAAATTATTAAGTCCTAATTAAGTTTAAAAATTATCAAGTCCTAATTAAGTCCTAAAATTATCAAGTCCTAACTATGTACTAAAATTATCAAGTTCTAATTAAGTCCTACAATTACCAAGTCCTAATTAAGTCCTAAAATCATCAAGTCCTAATTAAGTCCTATAATTATCAAGTCCAAATTAAGTCCTAAAATTATCAAGTCCTAATTAAGTTCTAAAATTATCAAGTCCTGAATTAGTCTTAAAGTATCTAGTCCTAATTAAGTCCTAAAATTATCAAGTCCTAATTAAGTCCTAAAATTCTCATGTCCTAATTAAGTCCTAAAATTATCCACTCCTAATTAAGTCCTAAAATTATCAAGTCCTAATTAAGTCCTAATTAGGTCCTAAAATTATCAAGTCCTAATTAAGTCCTAAAATTATCAAGTCCTAATTAAGTCCTAAAATTATCAAGTCCTAATTAAGTCCTAAAATCATCAAGTCCTAATTAAGTCCTAAAATCGTCAAGTCCTATTTAAGTCCTAAAATAATCAAGTCTTAATTAAGTCCTAATTAAGTCCTAAAATAATCAAGTCCTAATTCAGTCCTAAAATAATCAAGTCCTAATTAAGTCCTAAAATAATCAAGTCCTAATTAAGTCCTAAATTTATTAAGTCCTAATTAAGTCCTATAAATATCAAGTCCTAATTAAGTCCTAAAATTATTAACTCCTAATTAAGTCCTGAAATTATCAAGTCCTAAAATTATCAAGTCCTAAAATTATCAAGTCCTAAAATTATCCAGTTCTAATTAAGTCCTTAAATTATCAAGTCCTAATTAAGTCCTAAAATAATCAAGTCCTAATTAAGTCCTAAAAGTATCAAGTCCTAATTAAGTCCTAAAAGTATCAAGTCCTAATTAAGTCCTAAAATCATCAAGTCCTAATTAAGTCCTAAAATCATCAAGTCCTATTTAAGTCCTAAAATAATCAAGTCTTAATTAAGTCCTAAAATTATCAAGTCCTAATTAAGTCCTAAAATTATCAAGTCCTAATTAAGTCCTAAAAATATCAAGCCCTAATAAAGTCCTAAAATTATCAAGTCCTAATTAAGTCCTGAAATTATCATGTCCTAATTAAGTCCTAAAATAATCAAGTCCTAATTAAGTCCTAAAATTATCAAGTCCTTATTAAGTCCTAAAAGTATCAAGTCCTAATTAAGTCCTAAAATTCTCATGTCCTAATTAAGTCTTAAAATTATCAAGTCCTAATTAAGTCCTAAAATTATCAAGTCCTAACTAAGTCCTAAAATTATCAAGTTCTAATTAAGTCCTACAATTACCAAGTCCTAATTAAGTCCTAAAATCATCAAGTCCTAATTAAGTCCTATAATTATCAAGTCCAAATTAAGTCCTAAAATTATCAAGTCCTAATTAAGTTCTAAAATTATCAAGTCCTGAATTAGTCTTAAAGTATCTAGTCCTAATTAAGTCCTAAAAGTATCAAGTCCTAATTAAGTCCTAAAACCATCAAGTCCTAATTAAGTCCTAAAATCATCAAGTCCTATTTAAGTCCTAAAATAATCAAGTCTTAATTAAGTCCTAAAATTATCAAGTCCTAATTAAGTCCTAAAATTATCAAGTCCTAATTAAGTCCTAAAAATATCAAGCCCTAATAAAGTCCTAAAATTATCAAGTCCTAATTAAGTCCTGAAATTATCATGTCCTAATTAAGTCCTAAAATTATCAAGTCCTAATTAAGTCCAAAAATTCTCATGTCCTAATTAAGTCCTAAAATTATCAAGTCCTAATTAAGTCCTAAAATTATGAAGTCCTAATTAAGTCTTAAAATTATTAAGTCCTAATTAAGTCCTAAAATTATCAAGTCCTAACTAAGTCCTAAAATTATCAAGTCCTAATTAAGTCCTTATAGTATCAAGTACTAATTAGGTCCTAAAATCATCAAGTCCTAATCAAGTCCTAAAAGTATCAAGTCCTAATTAAGTCCAAAAATTCTCATGTCCTAATTAAGTCCTAAAATTATCAAGTCCTAATTAAGTCCTAAAATTATCAAGTCCTAACTAAGTCCTAAAATTATCAAGTCCTAATTAAGTCCTGAAATTATGAAGTCCTATCTAAGTCCTAAAATAATCAAGTCCTAATTAGGTCCTAAAATTATTAAGTCCTAATTAAGTTTAAAATTTATCAAGTCCTAATTAAGTCCTAAAATTATCAAGTCCTAACTATGTACTAAAATTATCAAGTTCTAATTAAGTCCTACAATTACCAAGTCCTAATTAAGTCCTAAAATCATCAAGTCCTAATTAAGTCCTATAATTATCAAGTCCAAATTAAGTCCTAAAATTATCAAGTCCTAATTAAGTTCTAAAATTATCAAGTCCTGAATTAGTCTTAAAGTATCTAGTCCTAATTAAGTCCTAAAATTATCAAGTCCTAATTAAGTCCTAAAATTCTCATGTCCTAATTAAGTCCTAAAATTATCCACTCCTAATTAAGTCCTAAAATTATCAAGTCCTAATTAAGTCCTAATTAGGTCCTAAAATTATCAAGTCCTAATTAAGTCCTAAAATTATCAAGTCCTAATTAAGTCCTAAAATTATCAAGTCCTAATTAAGTCCTAAAATCATCAAGTCCTAATTAAGTCCTAAAATCGTCAAGTCCTATTTAAGTCCTAAAATAATCAAGTCTTAATTAAGTCCTAATTAAGTCCTAAAATAATCAAGTCCTAATTCAGTCCTAAAATAATCAAGTCCTAATTAAGTCCTAAAATAATCAAGTCCTAATTAAGTCCTAAATTTATTAAGTCCTAATTAAGTCCTATAAATATCAAGTCCTAATTAAGTCCTAAAATTATTAACTCCTAATTAAGTCCTGAAATTATCAAGTCCTAAAATTATCAAGTCCTAAAATTATCAAGTCCTAAAATTATCCAGTTCTAATTAAGTCCTTAAATTATCAAGTCCTAATTAAGTCCTAAAATAATCAAGTCCTAATTAAGTCCTAAAAGTATCAAGTCCTAATTAAGTCCTAAAAGTATCAAGTCCTAATTAAGTCCTAAAATCATCAAGTCCTAATTAAGTCCTAAAATCATCAAGTCCTATTTAAGTCCTAAAATATTCAAGTCTTAATTAAGTCCTAAAATTATCAAGTCCTAATTAAGTCCTAAAATTATCAAGTCCTAATTAAGTCCTAAAAATATCAAGCCCTAATAAAGTCCTAAAATTATCAAGTCCTAATTAAGTCCTGAAATTATCATGTCCTAATTAAGTCCTAAAATAATCAAGTCCTAATTAAGTCCTAAAATTATCAAGTCCTTATTAAGTCCTAAAAGTATCAAGTCCTAATTAAGTCCTAAAATTCTCATGTCCTAATTAAGTCTTAAAATTATCAAGTCCTAATTAAGTCCTAAAATTATCAAGTCCTAACTAAGTCCTAAAATTATCAAGTTCTAATTAAGTCCTACAATTACCAAGTCCTAATTAAGTCCTAAAATCATCAAGTCCTAATTAAGTCCTATAATTATCAAGTCCAAATTAAGTCCTAAAATTATCAAGTCCTAATTAAGTTCTAAAATTATCAAGTCCTGAATTAGTCTTAAAGTATCTAGTCCTAATTAAGTCCTAAAAGTATCAAGTCCTAATTAAGTCCTAAAACCATCAAGTCCTAATTAAGTCCTAAAATCATCAAGTCCTATTTAAGTCCTAAAATAATCAAGTCTTAATTAAGTCCTAAAATTATCAAGTCCTAATTAAGTCCTAAAATTATCAAGTCCTAATTAAGTCCTAAAAATATCAAGCCCTAATAAAGTCCTAAAATTATCAAGTCCTAATTAAGTCCTGAAATTATCATGTCCTAATTAAGTCCTAAAATAATCAAGTCCTAATTAAGTCCTAAAATTATCATGTCCTAATTAAGTCCTAAAAGTATCAAGTCCTAATTAAGTCCTAAAATTCTCATGTCCTAATTAAGTCTTAAAATTATCAAGTCCTAATTAAGTCCTAAAAATATCAAGCCCTAATAAAGTCCTAAAATTATCAAGTCCTAATTAAGTCCTGAAATTATCAAGTCCTAATTAAGTCCTAAAATTATCAAGTCCTAATTAAGTCCTAAAAGTATCAAGTCCTAATTAAGTCCTCAAATTCTCATGTCCTAATTAAGTCTTAAAATTATCAAGTCCTAATAAGGTCCTAAAAATATCAAGCCCTAATAAAGTCCTAAAATTATCAAGTCCTAATTAAGTCCTGAAATTATCATGTCCTAATTAAGTCCTAAAATAATCAAGTCCTAATTAAGTTCTAAAATTATTAAGTCCTATCTAAGTCCTAAAATAATCAAGTCCTAATTAGGTCCTAAAATTATCAAGTCCTAATTAAGATTAAAAATTATCAAGTCCTAATTAAGTCCTAAAATTATCAAGTCCTAACTAAGTCCTAAAATTATCAAGTCCTAATTAAGTCCTGAAATTATCATGTCCTAATTAAGTCCTAAAATAATCAAGTCCTAATTAAGTTCTAAAATTATTAAGTCCTGATTAAGTCTTAAAGTATCTAGTCCTAATTAGGTCCTAAAATTATCAAGTCCTAATTAAGTCCTAAAATTATCAAGTCCTAATTAAGTCTTAAAATTATCAAGTCCTAATTAAGTCCTAAACTTATCATGTCCTAATTAAGTCCTAAAATTATCAAGTCCTAATTAAGTCTTAAAATTATTAAGTCCTAATTAAGTCCTAAAATTATCAAGTCCTATTTAAGTCCTAAAATAATCAAGTCTTAATTAAGTCCTAAAATTATCAAGTCCTAATTAAGTCCTAAAATTATCAAGTCCTAATTAAGTCCTAAAAATATCAAGCCCTAATAAAGTCCTAAAATTATCAAGTCCTAATTAAGTCCTGAAATTATCATGTCCTAATTAAGTCCTAAAATTATCAAGTCCTAATTAAGTCCAAAAATTCTCATGTCCTAATTAAGTCCTAAAATTATCAAGTCCTAATTAAGTCCTAAAATTATGAAGTCCTAATTAAGTCTTAAAATTATTAAGTCCTAATTAAGTCCTAAAATTATCAAGTCCTAACTAAGTCCTAAAATTATCAAGTCCTAATTAAGTCCTTATAGTATCAAGTACTAATTAGGTCCTAAAATCATCAAGTCCTAATCAAGTCCTAAAAGTATCAAGTCCTAATTAAGTCCAAAAATTCTCATGTCCTAATTAAGTCCTAAAATTATCAAGTCCTAATTAAGTCCTAAAATTATCAAGTCCTAACTAAGTCCTAAAATTATCAAGTCCTAATTAAGTCCTGAAATTATGAAGTCCTATCTAAGTCCTAAAATAATCAAGTCCTAATTAGGTCCTAAAATTATTAAGTCCTAATTAAGTTTAAAAATTATCAAGTCCTAATTAAGTCCTAAAATTATCAAGTCCTAACTATGTACTAAAATTATCAAGTTCGAATTAAGTCCTACAATTACCAAGTCCTAATTAAGTCCTAAAATCATCAAGTCCTAATTAAGTCCTATAATTATCAAGTCCAAATTAAGTCCTAAAATTATCAAGTCCTAATTAAGTTCTAAAATTATCAAGTCCTGAATTAGTCTTAAAGTATCTAGTCCTAATTAAGTCCTAAAATTATCAAGTCCTAATTAAGTCCTAAAATTCTCATGTCCTAATTAAGTCCTAAAATTATCCACTCCTAATTAAGTCCTAAAATTATCAAGTCCTAATTAAGTCCTAATTAGGTCCTAAAATTATCAAGTCCTAATTAAGTCCTAAAATTATTAACTCCTAATTAAGTCCTGAAATTATCAAGTCCTAAAATTATCAAGTCCTAAAATTATCAAGTCCTAAAATTATCCAGTTCTAATTAAGTCCTTAAATTATCAAGTCCTAATTAAGTCCTAAAATAATCAAGTCCTAATTAAGTCCTAAAAGTATCAAGTCCTAATTAAGTCCTAAAAGTATCAAGTCCTAATTAAGTCCTAAAATCATCAAGTCCTAATTAAGTCCTAAAATCATCAAGTCCTATTTAAGTCCTAAAATATTCAAGTCTTAATTAAGTCCTAAAATTATCAAGTCCTAATTAAGTCCTAAAATTATCAAGTCCTAATTAAGTCCTAAAAATATCAAGCCCTAATAAAGTCCTAAAATTATCAAGTCCTAATTAAGTCCTGAAATTATCATGTCCTAATTAAGTCCTAAAATAATCAAGTCCTAATTAAGTCCTAAAATTATCAAGTCCTTATTAAGTCCTAAAAGTATCAAGTCCTAATTAAGTCCTAAAATTCTCATGTCCTAATTAAGTCTTAAAATTATCAAGTCCTAATTAAGTCCTAAAATTATCAAGTCCTAACTAAGTCCTAAAATTATCAAGTTCTAATTAAGTCCTACAATTACCAAGTCCTAATTAAGTCCTAAAATCATCAAGTCCTAATTAAGTCCTATAATTATCAAGTCCAAATTAAGTCCTAAAATTATCAAGTCCTAATTAAGTTCTAAAATTATCAAGTCCTGAATTAGTCTTAAAGTATCTAGTCCTAATTAAGTCCTAAAAGTATCAAGTCCTAATTAAGTCCTAAAACCATCAAGTCCTAATTAAGTCCTAAAATCATCAAGTCCTATTTAAGTCCTAAAATAATCAAGTCTTAATTAAGTCCTAAAATTATCAAGTCCTAATTAAGTCCTAAAATTATCAAGTCCTAATTAAGTCCTAAAAATATCAAGCCCTAATAAAGTCCTAAAATTATCAAGTCCTAATTAAGTCCTGAAATTATCATGTCCTAATTAAGTCCTAAAATTATCAAGTCCTAATTAAGTCCAAAAATTCTCATGTCCTAATTAAGTCCTAAAATTATCAAGTCCTAATTAAGTCCTAAAATTATGAAGTCCTAATTAAGTCTTAAAATTATTAAGTCCTAATTAAGTCCTAAAATTATCAAGTCCTAACTAAGTCCTAAAATTATCAAGTCCTAATTAAGTCCTTATAGTATCAAGTACTAATTAGGTCCTAAAATCATCAAGTCCTAATCAAGTCCTAAAAGTATCAAGTCCTAATTAAGTCCAAAAATTCTCATGTCCTAATTAAGTCCTAAAATTATCAAGTCCTAATTAAGTCCTAAAATTATCAAGTCCTAACTAAGTCCTAAAATTATCAAGTCCTAATTAAGTCCTGAAATTATGAAGTCCTATCTAAGTCCTAAAATAATCAAGTCCTAATTAGGTCCTAAAATTATTAAGTCCTAATTAAGTTTAAAAATTATCAAGTCCTAATTAAGTCCTAAAATTATCAAGTCCTAACTATGTACTAAAATTATCAAGTTCTAATTAAGTCCTACAATTACCAAGTCCTAATTAAGTCCTAAAATCATCAAGTCCTAATTAAGTCCTATAATTATCAAGTCCAAATTAAGTCCTAAAATTATCAAGTCCTAATTAAGTTCTAAAATTATCAAGTCCTGAATTAGTCTTAAAGTATCTAGTCCTAATTAAGTCCTAAAATTATCAAGTCCTAATTAAGTCCTAAAATTCTCATGTCCTAATTAAGTCCTAAAATTATCCACTCCTAATTAAGTCCTAAAATTATCAAGTCCTAATTAAGTCCTAATTAGGTCCTAAAATTATCAAGTCCTAATTAAGTCCTAAAATTATCAAGTCCTAATTAAGTCCTAAAATTATCAAGTCCTAATTAAGTCCTAAAATCATCAAGTCCTAATTAAGTCCTAAAATCGTCAAGTCCTATTTAAGTCCTAAAATAATCAAGTCTTAATTAAGTCTTAAAATCATCAAGTCCTAATTAAGTCCTAAAATCATCAAGTCCTATTTAAGTCCTAAAATAATCAAGTCTTAATTAAGTCCTAAAATTATCAAGTCCTAATCAAGTCCTAAAAGTATCAAGTCCTAATTAAGTCCAAAAATTCTCATGTCCTAATTAAGTCCTAAAATTATCAAGTCCTAATTAAGTCCTAAAATTATCAAGTCCTAACTAAGTCCTAAAATTATCAAGTCCTAATTAAGTCCTGAAATTATGAAGTCCTATCTAAGTCCTAAAATAATCAAGTCCTAATTAGGTCCTAAAATTATTAAGTCCTAATTAAGTTTAAAAATTATCAAGTCCTAATTAAGTCCTAAAATTATCAAGTCCTAACTATGTACTAAAATTATCAAGTTCTAATTAAGTCCTACAATTACCAAGTCCTAATTAAGTCCTAAAATCATCAAGTCCTAATTAAGTCCTATAATTATCAAGTCCAAATTAAGTCCTAAAATTATCAAGTCCTAATTAAGTTCTAAAATTATCAAGTCCTGAATTAGTCTTAAAGTATCTAGTCCTAATTAAGTCCTAAAATTATCAAGTCCTAATTAAGTCCTAAAATTCTCATGTCCTAATTAAGTCCTAAAATTATCCACTCCTAATTAAGTCCTAAAATTATCAAGTCCTAATTAAGTCCTAATTAGGTCCTAAAATTATCAAGTCCTAATTAAGTCCTAAAATTATCAAGTCCTAATTAAGTCCTAAAATTATCAAGTCCTAATTAAGTCCTAAAATCATCAAGTCCTAATTAAGTCCTAAAATCGTCAAGTCCTATTTAAGTCCTAAAATAATCAAGTCTTAATTAAGTCCTAATTAAGTCCTAAAATAATCAAGTCCTAATTCAGTCCTAAAATAATCAAGTCCTAATTAAGTCCTAAAATAATCAAGTCCTAATTAAGTCCTAAATTTATTAAGTCCTAATTAAGTCCTATAAATATCAAGTCCTAATTAAGTCCTAAAATTATTAACTCCTAATTAAGTCCTGAAATTATCAAGTCCTAAAATTATCAAGTCCTAAAATTATCAAGTCCTAAAATTATCCAGTTCTAATTAAGTCCTTAAATTATCAAGTCCTAATTAAGTCCTAAAATAATCAAGTCCTAATTAAGTCCTAAAAGTATCAAGTCCTAATTAAGTCCTAAAAGTATCAAGTCCTAATTAAGTCCTAAAATCATCAAGTCCTAATTAAGTCCTAAAATCATCAAGTCCTATTTAAGTCCTAAAATAATCAAGTCTTAATTAAGTCCTAAAATTATCAAGTCCTAATTAAGTCCTAAAATTATCAAGTCCTAATTAAGTCCTAAAAATATCAAGCCCTAATAAAGTCCTAAAATTATCAAGTCCTAATTAAGTCCTGAAATTATCATGTCCTAATTAAGTCCTAAAATAATCAAGTCCTAATTAAGTCCTAAAATTATCAAGTCCTTATTAAGTCCTAAAAGTATCAAGTCCTAATTAAGTCCTAAAATTCTCATGTCCTAATTAAGTCTTAAAATTATCAAGTCCTAATTAAGTCCTAAAATTATCAAGTCCTAACTAAGTCCTAAAATTATCAAGTTCTAATTAAGTCCTACAATTACCAAGTCCTAATTAAGTCCTAAAATCATCAAGTCCTAATTAAGTCCTATAATTATCAAGTCCAAATTAAGTCCTAAAATTATCAAGTCCTAATTAAGTTCTAAAATTATCAAGTCCTGAATTAGTCTTAAAGTATCTAGTCCTAATTAAGTCCTAAAAGTATCAAGTCCTAATTAAGTCCTAAAACCATCAAGTCCTAATTAAGTCCTAAAATCATCAAGTCCTATTTAAGTCCTAAAATAATCAAGTCTTAATTAAGTCCTAAAATTATCAAGTCCTAATTAAGTCCTAAAATTATCAAGTCCTAATTAAGTCCTAAAAATATCAAGCCCTAATAAAGTCCTAAAATTATCAAGTCCTAATTAAGTCCTGAAATTATCATGTCCTAATTAAGTCCTAAAATTATCAAGTCCTAATTAAGTCCAAAAATTCTCATGTCCTAATTAAGTCCTAAAATTATCAAGTCCTAATTAAGTCCTAAAATTATGAAGTCCTAATTAAGTCTTAAAATTATTAAGTCCTAATTAAGTCCTAAAATTATCAAGTCCTAACTAAGTCCTAAAATTATCAAGTCCTAATTAAGTCCTTATAGTATCAAGTACTAATTAGGTCCTAAAATCATCAAGTCCTAATCAAGTCCTAAAAGTATCAAGTCTTAATTAAGTCCAAAAATTCTCATGTCCTAATTAAGTCCTAAAATTATCAAGTCCTAATTAAGTCCTAAAATTATCAAGTCCTAACTAAGTCCTAAAATTATCAAGTCCTAATTAAGTCCTGAAATTATGAAGTCCTATCTAAGTCCTAAAATAATCAAGTCCTAATTAGGTCCTAAAATTATTAAGTCCTAATTAAGTTTAAAAATTATCAAGTCCTAATTAAGTCCTAAAATTATCAAGTCCTAACTATGTACTAAAATTATCAAGTTCGAATTAAGTCCTACAATTACCAAGTCCTAATTAAGTCCTAAAATCATCAAGTCCTAATTAAGTCCTATAATTATCAAGTCCAAATTAAGTCCTAAAATTATCAAGTCCTAATTAAGTTCTAAAATTATCAAGTCCTGAATTAGTCTTAAAGTATCTAGTCCTAATTAAGTCCTAAAATTATCAAGTCCTAATTAAGTCCTAAAATTCTCATGTCCTAATTAAGTCCTAAAATTATCCACTCCTAATTAAGTCCTAAAATTATCAAGTCCTAATTAAGTCCTAATTAGGTCCTAAAATTATCAAGTCCTAATTAAGTCCTAAAATTATCAAGTCCTAATTAAGTCCTAAAATTATCAAGTCCTAATTAAGTCCTAAAATCATCAAGTCCTAATTAAGTCCTAAAATCGTCAAGTCCTATTTAAGTCCTAAAATAATCAAGTCTTAATTAAGTCCTAATTAAGTCCTAAAATAATCAAGTCCTAATTCAGTCCTAAAATAATCAAGTCCTAATTAAGTCCTAAAATAATCAAGTCCTAATTAAGTCCTAAATTTATTAAGTCCTAATTAAGTCCTATAAATATCAAGTCCTAATTAAGTCCTAAAATTATTAACTCCTAATTAAGTCCTGAAATTATCAAGTCCTAAAATTATCAAGTCCTAAAATTATCAAGTCCTAAAATTATCAAGTCCTAAAATTATCCAGTTCTAATTAAGTCCTTAAATTATCAAATCCTAATTAAGTCCTAAAATAATCAAGTCCTAATTAAGTCCTAAAAGTATCAAGTCCTAATTAAGTCCTAAAAGTATCAAGTCCTAATTAAGTCCTAAAATCATCAAGTCCTAATTAAGTCCTAAAATCATCAAGTCCTATTTAAGTCCTAAAATATTCAAGTCTTAATTAAGTCCTAAAATTATCAAGTCCTAATTAAGTCCTAAAATTATCAAGTCCTAATTAAGTCCTAAAAATATCAAGCCCTAATAAAGTCCTAAAATTATCAAGTCCTAATTAAGTCCTGAAATTATCATGTCCTAATTAAGTCCTAAAATAATCAAGTCCTAATTAAGTCCTAAAATTATCAAGTCCTTATTAAGTCCTAAAAGTATCAAGTCCTAATTAAGTCCTAAAATTCTCATGTCCTAATTAAGTCTTAAAATTATCAAGTCCTAATTAAGTCCTAAAATTATCAAGTCCTAACTAAGTCCTAAAATTATCAAGTTCTAATTAAGTCCTACAATTACCAAGTCCTAATTAAGTCCTAAAATCATCAAGTCCTAATTAAGTCCTATAATTATCAAGTCCAAATTAAGTCCTAAAATTATCAAGTCCTAATTAAGTTCTAAAATTATCAAGTCCTGAATTAGTCTTAAAGTATCTAGTCCTAATTAAGTCCTAAAAGTATCAAGTCCTAATTAAGTCCTAAAACCATCAAGTCCTAATTAAGTCCTAAAATCATCAAGTCCTATTTAAGTCCTAAAATAATCAAGTCTTAATTAAGTCCTAAAATTATCAAGTCCTAATTAAGTCCTAAAATTATCAAGTCCTAATTAAGTCCTAAAAATATCAAGCCCTAATAAAGTCCTAAAATTATCAAGTCCTAATTAAGTCCTGAAATTATCATGTCCTAATTAAGTCCTAAAATTATCAAGTCCTAATTAAGTCCAAAAATTCTCATGTCCTAATTAAGTCCTAAAATTATCAAGTCCTAATTAAGTCCTAAAATTATGAAGTCCTAATTAAGTCTTAAAATTATTAAGTCCTAATTAAGTCCTAAAATTATCAAGTCCTAACTAAGTCCTAAAATTATCAAGTCCTAATTAAGTCCTTATAGTATCAAGTACTAATTAGGTCCTAAAATCATCAAGTCCTAATCAAGTCCTAAAAGTATCAAGTCCTAATTAAGTCCAAAAATTCTCATGTCCTAATTAAGTCCTAAAATTATCAAGTCCTAATTAAGTCCTAAAATTATCAAGTCCTAACTAAGTCCTAAAATTATCAAGTCCTAATTAAGTCCTGAAATTATGAAGTCCTATCTAAGTCCTAAAATAATCAAGTCCTAATTAGGTCCTAAAATTATTAAGTCCTAATTAAGTTTAAAAATTATCAAGTCCTAATTAAGTCCTAAAATTATCAAGTCCTAACTATGTACTAAAATTATCAAGTTCTAATTAAGTCCTACAATTACCAAGTCCTAATTAAGTCCTAAAATCATCAAGTCCTAATTAAGTCCTATAATTATCAAGTCCAAATTAAGTCCTAAAATTATCAAGTCCTAATTAAGTTCTAAAATTATCAAGTCCTGAATTAGTCTTAAAGTATCTAGTCCTAATTAAATCCTAAAATTATCAAGTCCTAATTAAGTCCTAAAATTCTCATGTCCTAATTAAGTCCTAAAATTATCCACTCCTAATTAAGTCCTAAAATTATCAAGTCCTAATTAAGTCCTAATTAGGTCCTAAAATTATCAAGTCCTAATTAAGTCCTAAAATTATCAAGTCCTAATTAAGTCCTAAAATTATCAAGTCCTAATTAAGTCCTAAAATCATCAAGTCCTAATTAAGTCCTAAAATCGTCAAGTCCTATTTAAGTCCTAAAATAATCAAGTCTTAATTAAGTCCTAATTAAGTCCTAAAATAATCAAGTCCTAATTCAGTCCTAAAATAATCAAGTCCTAATTAAGTCCTAAAATAATCAAGTCCTAATTAAGTCCTAAATTTATTAAGTCCTAATTAAGTCCTATAAATATCAAGTCCTAATTAAGTCCTAAAATTATTAACTCCTAATTAAGTCCTGAAATTATCAAGTCCTAAAATTATCAAGTCCTAAAATTATCAAGTCCTAAAATTATCCAGTTCTAATTAAGTCCTTAAATTATCAAGTCCTAATTAAGTCCTAAAATAATCAAGTCCTAATTAAGTCCTAAAAGTATCAAGTCCTAATTAAGTCCTAAAAGTATCAAGTCCTAATTAAGTCCTAAAATCATCAAGTCCTAATTAAGTCCTAAAATCATCAAGTCCTATTTAAGTCCTAAAATAATCAAGTCTTAATTAAGTCCTAAAATTATCAAGTCCTAATTAAGTCCTAAAATTATCAAGTCCTAATTAAGTCCTAAAAATATCAAGCCCTAATAAAGTCCTAAAATTATCAAGTCCTAATTAAGTCCTGAAATTATCATGTCCTAATTAAGTCCTAAAATAATCAAGTCCTAATTAAGTCCTAAAATTATCAAGTCCTTATTAAGTCCTAAAAGTATCAAGTCCTAATTAAGTCCTAAAATTCTCATGTCCTAATTAAGTCTTAAAATTATCAAGTCCTAATTAAGTCCTAAAATTATCAAGTCCTAACTAAGTCCTAAAATTATCAAGTTCTAATTAAGTCCTACAATTACCAAGTCCTAATTAAGTCCTAAAATCATCAAGTCCTAATTAAGTCCTATAATTATCAAGTCCAAATTAAGTCCTAAAATTATCAAGTCCTAATTAAGTTCTAAAATTATCAAGTCCTGAATTAGTCTTAAAGTATCTAGTCCTAATTAAGTCCTAAAAGTATCAAGTCCTAATTAAGTCCTAAAACCATCAAGTCCTAATTAAGTCCTAAAATCATCAAGTCCTATTTAAGTCCTAAAATAATCAAGTCTTAATTAAGTCCTAATTAAGTCCTAAAATAATCAAGTCCTAATTCAGTCCTAAAATAATCAAGTCCTAATTAAGTCCTAAAATAATCAAGTCCTAATTAAGTCCTAAATTTATTAAGTCCTAATTAAGTCCTATAAATATCAAGTCCTAATTAAGTCCTAAAATTATTAACTCCTAATTAAGTCCTGAAATTATCAAGTCCTAAAATTATCAAGTCCTAAAATTATCAAGTCCTAAAATTATCCAGTTCTAATTAAGTCCTTAAATTATCAAGTCCTAATTAAGTCCTAAAATAATCAAGTCCTAATTAAGTCCTAAAAGTATCAAGTCCTAATTAAGTCCTAAAAGTATCAAGTCCTAATTAAGTCCTAAAATCATCAAGTCCTAATTAAGTCCTAAAATCATCAAGTCCTATTTAAGTCCTAAAATAATCAAGTCTTAATTAAGTCCTAAAATTATCAAGTCCTAATTAAGTCCTAAAATTATCAAGTCCTAATTAAGTCCTAAAAATATCAAGCCCTAATAAAGTCCTAAAATTATCAAGTCCTAATTAAGTCCTGAAATTATCATGTCCTAATTAAGTCCTAAAATAATCAAGTCCTAATTAAGTCCTAAAATTATCAAGTCCTTATTAAGTCCTAAAAGTATCAAGTCCTAATTAAGTCCTAAAATTCTCATGTCCTAATTAAGTCTTAAAATTATCAAGTCCTAATTAAGTCCTAAAATTATCAAGTCCTAACTAAGTCCTAAAATTATCAAGTTCTAATTAAGTCCTACAATTACCAAATCCTAATTAAGTCCTAAAATCATCAAGTCCTAATTAAGTCCTATAATTATCAAGTCCAAATTAAGTCCTAAAATTATCAAGTCCTAATTAAGTTCTAAAATTATCAAGTCCTGAATTAGTCTTAAAGTATCTAGTCCTAATTAAGTCCTAAAAGTATCAAGTCCTAATTAAGTCCTAAAACCATCAAGTCCTAATTAAGTCCTAAAATCATCAAGTCCTATTTAAGTCCTAAAATAATCAAGTCTTAATTAAGTCCTAAAATTATCAAGTCCTAATTAAGTCCTAAAATTATCAAGTCCTAATTAAGTCCTAAAAATATCAAGCCCTAATAAAGTCCTAAAATTATCAAGTCCTAATTAAGTCCTGAAATTATCATGTCCTAATTAAGTCCTAAAATTATCAAGTCCTAATTAAGTCCAAAAATTCTCATGTCCTAATTAAGTCCTAAAATTATCAAGTCCTAATTAAGTCCTAAAATTATGAAGTCCTAATTAAGTCTTAAAATTATTAAGTCCTAATTAAGTCCTAAAATTATCAAGTCCTAACTAAGTCCTAAAATTATCAAGTCCTAATTAAGTCCTTATAGTATCAAGTACTAATTAGGTCCTAAAATCATCAAGTCCTAATCAAGTCCTAAAAGTATCAAGTCCTAATTAAGTCCAAAAATTCTCATGTCCTAATTAAGTCCTAAAATTATCAAGTCCTAATTAAGTCCTAAAATTATCAAGTCCTAACTAAGTCCTAAAATTATCAAGTCCTAATTAAGTCCTGAAATTATGAAGTCCTATCTAAGTCCTAAAATAATCAAGTCCTAATTAGGTCCTAAAATTATTAAGTCCTAATTAAGTTTAAAAATTATCAAGTCCTAATTAAGTCCTAAAATTATCAAGTCCTAACTATGTACTAAAATTATCAAGTTCGAATTAAGTCCTACAATTACCAAGTCCTAATTAAGTCCTAAAATCATCAAGTCCTAATTAAGTCCTATAATTATCAAGTCCAAATTAAGTCCTAAAATTATCAAGTCCTAATTAAGTTCTAAAATTATCAAGTCCTGAATTAGTCTTAAAGTATCTAGTCCTAATTAAGTCCTAAAATTATCAAGTCCTAATTAAGTCCTAAAATTCTCATGTCCTAATTAAGTCCTAAAATTATCCACTCCTAATTAAGTCCTAAAATTATCAAGTCCTAATTAAGTCCTAATTAGGTCCTAAAATTATCAAGTCCTAATTAAGTCCTAAAATTATCAAGTCCTAATTAAGTCCTAAAATTATCAAGTCCTAATTAAGTCCTAAAATCATCAAGTCCTAATTAAGTCCTAAAATCGTCAAGTCCTATTTAAGTCCTAAAATAATCAAGTCTTAATTAAGTCCTAATTAAGTCCTAAAATAATCAAGTCCTAATTCAGTCCTAAAATAATCAAGTCCTAATTAAGTCCTAAAATAATCAAGTCCTAATTAAGTCCTAAATTTATTAAGTCCTAATTAAGTCCTATAAATATCAAGTCCTAATTAAGTCCTAAAATTATTAACTCCTAATTAAGTCCTGAAATTATCAAGTCCTAAAATTATCAAGTCCTAAAATTATCAAGTCCTAAAATTATCCAGTTCTAATTAAGTCCTTAAATTATCAAGTCCTAATTAAGTCCTAAAATAATCAAGTCCTAATTAAGTCCTAAAAGTATCAAGTCCTAATTAAGTCCTAAAAGTATCAAGTCCTAATTAAGTCCTAAAATCATCAAGTCCTAATTAAGTCCTAAAATCATCAAGTCCTATTTAAGTCCTAAAATATTCAAGTCTTAATTAAGTCCTAAAATTATCAAGTCCTAATTAAGTCCTAAAATTATCAAGTCCTAATTAAGTCCTAAAAATATCAAGCCCTAATAAAGTCCTAAAATTATCAAGTCCTAATTAAGTCCTGAAATTATCATGTCCTAATTAAGTCCTAAAATAATCAAGTCCTAATTAAGTCCTAAAATTATCAAGTCCTTATTAAGTCCTAAAAGTATCAAGTCCTAATTAAGTCCTAAAATTCTCATGTCCTAATTAAGTCTTAAAATTATCAAGTCCTAATTAAGTCCTAAAATTATCAAGTCCTAACTAAGTCCTAAAATTATCAAGTTCTAATTAAGTCCTACAATTACCAAGTCCTAATTAAGTCCTAAAATCATCAAGTCCTAATTAAGTCCTATAATTATCAAGTCCAAATTAAGTCCTAAAATTATCAAGTCCTAATTAAGTTCTAAAATTATCAAGTCCTGAATTAGTCTTAAAGTATCTAGTCCTAATTAAGTCCTAAAAGTATCAAGTCCTAATTAAGTCCTAAAACCATCAAGTCCTAATTAAGTCCTAAAATCATCAAGTCCTATTTAAGTCCTAAAATAATCAAGTCTTAATTAAGTCCTAAAATTATCAAGTCCTAATTAAGTCCTAAAATTATCAAGTCCTAATTAAGTCCTAAAAATATCAAGCCCTAATAAAGTCCTAAAATTATCAAGTCCTAATTAAGTCCTGAAATTATCATGTCCTAATTAAGTCCTAAAATTATCAAGTCCTAATTAAGTCCAAAAATTCTCATGTCCTAATTAAGTCCTAAAATTATCAAGTCCTAATTAAGTCCTAAAATTATGAAGTCCTAATTAAGTCTTAAAATTATTAAGTCCTAATTAAGTCCTAAAATTATCAAGTCCTAACTAAGTCCTAAAATTATCAAGTCCTAATTAAGTCCTTATAGTATCAAGTACTAATTAGGTCCTAAAATCATCAAGTCCTAATCAAGTCCTAAAAGTATCAAGTCCTAATTAAGTCCAAAAATTCTCATGTCCTAATTAAGTCCTAAAATTATCAAGTCCTAATTAAGTCCTAAAATTATCAAGTCCTAACTAAGTCCTAAAATTATCAAGTCCTAATTAAGTCCTGAAATTATGAAGTCCTATCTAAGTCCTAAAATAATCAAGTCCTAATTAGGTCCTAAAATTATTAAGTCCTAATTAAGTTTAAAAATTATCAAGTCCTAATTAAGTCCTAAAATTATCAAGTCCTAACTATGTACTAAAATTATCAAGTTCTAATTAAGTCCTACAATTACCAAGTCCTAATTAAGTCCTAAAATCATCAAGTCCTAATTAAGTCCTATAATTATCAAGTCCAAATTAAGTCCTAAAATTATCAAGTCCTAATTAAGTTCTAAAATTATCAAGTCCTGAATTAGTCTTAAAGTATCTAGTCCTAATTAAGTCCTAAAATTATCAAGTCCTAATTAAGTCCTAAAATTCTCATGTCCTAATTAAGTCCTAAAATTATCCACTCCTAATTAAGTCCTAAAATTATCAAGTCCTAATTAAGTCCTAATTAGGTCCTAAAATTATCAAGTCCTAATTAAGTCCTAAAATTATCAAGTCCTAATTAAGTCCTAAAATTATCAAGTCCTAATTAAGTCCTAAAATCATCAAGTCCTAATTAAGTCCTAAAATCGTCAAGTCCTATTTAAGTCCTAAAATAATCAAGTCTTAATTAAGTCCTAATTAAGTCCTAAAATAATCAAGTCCTAATTCAGTCCTAAAATAATCAAGTCCTAATTAAGTCCTAAAATAATCAAGTCCTAATTAAGTCCTAAATTTATTAAGTCCTAATTAAGTCCTATAAATATCAAGTCCTAATTAAGTCCTAAAATTATTAACTCCTAATTAAGTCCTGAAATTATCAAGTCCTAAAATTATCAAGTCCTAAAATTATCAAGTCCTAAAATTATCCAGTTCTAATTAAGTCCTTAAATTATCAAGTCCTAATTAAGTCCTAAAATAATCAAGTCCTAATTAAGTCCTAAAAGTATCAAGTCCTAATTAAGTCCTAAAAGTATCAAGTCCTAATTAAGTCCTAAAATCATCAAGTCCTAATTAAGTCCTAAAATCATCAAGTCCTATTTAAGTCCTAAAATAATCAAGTCTTAATTAAGTCCTAAAATTATCAAGTCCTAATTAAGTCCTAAAATTATCAAGTCCTAATTAAGTCCTAAAAATATCAAGCCCTAATAAAGTCCTAAAATTATCAAGTCCTAATTAAGTCCTGAAATTATCATGTCCTAATTAAGTCCTAAAATAATCAAGTCCTAATTAAGTCCTAAAATTATCAAGTCCTTATTAAGTCCTAAAAGTATCAAGTCCTAATTAAGTCCTAAAATTCTCATGTCCTAATTAAGTCTTAAAATTATCAAGTCCTAATTAAGTCCTAAAATTATCAAGTCCTAACTAAGTCCTAAAATTATCAAGTTCTAATTAAGTCCTACAATTACCAAGTCCTAATTAAGTCCTAAAATCATCAAGTCCTAATTAAGTCCTATAATTATCAAGTCCAAATTAAGTCCTAAAATTATCAAGTCCTAATTAAGTTCTAAAATTATCAAGTCCTGAATTAGTCTTAAAGTATCTAGTCCTAATTAAGTCCTAAAAGTATCAAGTCCTAATTAAGTCCTAAAACCATCAAGTCCTAATTAAGTCCTAAAATCATCAAGTCCTATTTAAGTCCTAAAATAATCAAGTCTTAATTAAGTCCTAAAATTATCAAGTCCTAATTAAGTCCTAAAATTATCAAGTCCTAATTAAGTCCTAAAAATATCAAGCCCTAATAAAGTCCTAAAATTATCAAGTCCTAATTAAGTCCTGAAATTATCATGTCCTAATTAAGTCCTAAAATTATCAAGTCCTAATTAAGTCCAAAAATTCTCATGTCCTAATTAAGTCCTAAAATTATCAAGTCCTAATTAAGTCCTAAAATTATGAAGTCCTAATTAAGTCTTAAAATTATTAAGTCCTAATTAAGTCCTAAAATTATCAAGTCCTAACTAAGTCCTAAAATTATCAAGTCCTAATTAAGTCCTTATAGTATCAAGTACTAATTAGGTCCTAAAATCATCAAGTCCTAATCAAGTCCTAAAAGTATCAAGTCCTAATTAAGTCCAAAAATTCTCATGTCCTAATTAAGTCCTAAAATTATCAAGTCCTAATTAAGTCCTAAAATTATCAAGTCCTAACTAAGTCCTAAAATTATCAAGTCCTAATTAAGTCCTGAAATTATGAAGTCCTATCTAAGTCCTAAAATAATCAAGTCCTAATTAGGTCCTAAAATTATTAAGTCCTAATTAAGTTTAAAAATTATCAAGTCCTAATTAAGTCCTAAAATTATCAAGTCCTAACTATGTACTAAAATTATCAAGTTCTAATTAAGTCCTACAATTACCAAGTCCTAATTAAGTCCTAAAATCATCAAGTCCTAATTAAGTCCTATAATTATCAAGTCCAAATTAAGTCCTAAAATTATCAAGTCCTAATTAAGTTCTAAAATTATCAAGTCCTGAATTAGTCTTAAAGTATCTAGTCCTAATTAAGTCCTAAAATTATCAAGTCCTAATTAAGTCCTAAAATTCTCATGTCCTAATTAAGTCCTAAAATTATCCACTCCTAATTAAGTCCTAAAATTATCAAGTCCTAATTAAGTCCTAATTAGGTCCTAAAATTATCAAGTCCTAATTAAGTCCTAAAATTATCAAGTCCTAATTAAATCCTAAAATTATCAAGTCCTAATTAAGTCCTAAAATCATCAAGTCCTAATTAAGTCCTAAAATCGTCAAGTCCTATTTAAGTCCTAAAATAATCAAGTCTTAATTAAGTCCTAATTAAGTCCTAAAATAATCAAGTCCTAATTCAGTCCTAAAATAATCAAGTCCTAATTAAGTCCTAAAATAATCAAGTCCTAATTAAGTCCTAAATTTATTAAGTCCTAATTAAGTCCTATAAATATCAAGTCCTAATTAAGTCCTAAAATTATTAACTCCTAATTAAGTCCTGAAATTATCAAGTCCTAAAATTATCAAGTCCTAAAATTATCAAGTCCTAAAATTATCCAGTTCTAATTAAGTCCTTAAATTATCAAGTCCTAATTAAGTCCTAAAATAATCAAGTCCTAATTAAGTCCTAAAAGTATCAAGTCCTAATTAAGTCCTAAAAGTATCAAGTCCTAATTAAGTCCTAAAATCATCAAGTCCTAATTAAGTCCTAAAATCATCAAGTCCTATTTAAGTCCTAAAATAATCAAGTCTTAATTAAGTCCTAAAATTATCAAGTCCTAATTAAGTCCTAAAATTATCAAGTCCTAATTAAGTCCTAAAAATATCAAGCCCTAATAAAGTCCTAAAATTATCAAGTCCTAATTAAGTCCTGAAATTATCATGTCCTAATTAAGTCCTAAAATAATCAAGTCCTAATTAAGTCCTAAAATTATCAAGTCCTTATTAAGTCCTAAAAGTATCAAGTCCTAATTAAGTCCTAAAATTCTCATGTCCTAATTAAGTCTTAAAATTATCAAGTCCTAATTAAGTCCTAAAATTATCAAGTCCTAACTAAGTCCTAAAATTATCAAGTTCTAATTAAGTCCTACAATTACCAAGTCCTAATTAAGTCCTAAAATCATCAAGTCCTAATTAAGTCCTATAATTATCAAGTCCAAATTAAGTCCTAAAATTATCAAGTCCTAATTAAGTTCTAAAATTATCAAGTCCTGAATTAGTCTTAAAGTATCTAGTCCTAATTAAGTCCTAAAAGTATCAAGTCCTAATTAAGTCCTAAAACCATCAAGTCCTAATTAAGTCCTAAAATCATCAAGTCCTATTTAAGTCCTAAAATAATTAAGTCTTAATTAAGTCCTAAAATTATCAAGTCCTAATTAAGTCCTAAAATTATCAAGTCCTAATTAAGTCCTAAAAATATCAAGCCCTAATAAAGTCCTAAAATTATCAAGTCCTAATTAAGTCCTGAAATTATCATGTCCTAATTAAGTCCTAAAATTATCAAGTCCTAATTAAGTCCAAAAATTCTCATGTCCTAATTAAGTCCTAAAATTATCAAGTCCTAATTAAGTCCTAAAATTATGAAGTCCTAATTAAGTCTTAAAATTATTAAGTCCTAATTAAGTCCTAAAATTATCAAGTCCTAACTAAGTCCTAAAATTATCAAGTCCTAATTAAGTCCTTATAGTATCAAGTACTAATTAGGTCCTAAAATCATCAAGTCCTAATCAAGTCCTAAAAGTATCAAGTCCTAATTAAGTCCAAAAATTCTCATGTCCTAATTAAGTCCTAAAATTATCAAGTCCTAATTAAGTCCTAAAATTATCAAGTCCTAACTAAGTCCTAAAATTATCAAGTCCTAATTAAGTCCTGAAATTATGAAGTCCTATCTAAGTCCTAAAATAATCAAGTCCTAATTAGGTCCTAAAATTATTAAGTCCTAATTAAGTTTAAAAATTATCAAGTCCTAATGTAGTCCTAAAATTATCAAGTCCTAACTATGTACTAAAATTATCAAGTTCTAATTAAGTCCTACAATTACCAAGTCCTAATTAAGTCCTAAAATCATCAAGTCCTAATTAAGTCCTATAATTATCAAGTCCAAATTAAGTCCTAAAATTATCAAGTCCTAATTAAGTTCTAAAATTATCAAGTCCTGAATTAGTCTTAAAGTATCTAGTCCTAATTAAGTCCTAAAATTATCAAGTCCTAATTAAGTCCTAAAATTCTCATGTCCTAATTAAGTCCTAAAATTATCCACTCCTAATTAAGTCCTAAAATTATCAAGTCCTAATTAAGTCCTAATTAGGTCCTAAAATTATCAAGTCCTAATTAAGTCCTAAAATTATCAAGTCCTAATTAAGTCCTAAAATTATCAAGTCCTAATTAAGTCCTAAAATCATCAAGTCCTAATTAAGTCCTAAAATCGTCAAGTCCTATTTAAGTCCTAAAATAATCAAGTCTTAATTAAGTCCTAATTAAGTCCTAAAATAATCAAGTCCTAATTCAGTCCTAAAATAATCAAGTCCTAATTAAGTCCTAAAATAATCAAGTCCTAATTAAGTCCTAAATTTATTAAGTCCTAATTAAGTCCTAAAATTATCAAGTCCTAATTAAGTCCTAAAAATATCAAGCCCTAATAAAGTCCTAAAATTATCAAGTCCTAATTAAGTCCTGAAATTATCATGTCCTAATTAAGTCCTAAAATAATCAAGTCCTAATTAAGTCCTAAAATTATCAAGTCCTTATTAAGTCCTAAAAGTATCAAGTCCTAATTAAGTCCTAAAATTCTCATGTCCTAATTAAGTCTTAAAATTATCAAGTCCTAATTAAGTCCTAAAATTATCAAGTCCTAACTAAGTCCTAAAATTATCAAGTTCTAATTAAGTCCTACAATTACCAAGTCCTAATTAAGTCCTAAAATCATCAAGTCCTAATTAAGTCCTATAATTATCAAGTCCAAATTAAGTCCTAAAATTATCAAGTCCTAATTAAGTTCTAAAATTATCAAGTCCTGAATTAGTCTTAAAGTATCTAGTCCTAATTAAGTCCTAAAAGTATCAAGTCCTAATTAAGTCCTAAAACCATCAAGTCCTAATTAAGTCCTAAAATCATCAAGTCCTATTTAAGTCCTAAAATAATTAAGTCTTAATTAAGTCCTAAAATTATCAAGTCCTAATTAAGTCCTAAAATTATCAAGTCCTAATTAAGTCCTAAAAATATCAAGCCCTAATAAAGTCCTAAAATTATCAAGTCCTAATTAAGTCCTGAAATTATCATGTCCTAATTAAGTCCTAAAATTATCAAGTCCTAATTAAGTCCAAAAATTCTCATGTCCTAATTAAGTCCTAAAATTATCAAGTCCTAATTAAGTCCTAAAATTATGAAGTCCTAATTAAGTCTTAAAATTATTAAGTCCTAATTAAGTCCTAAAATTATCAAGTCCTAACTAAGTCCTAAAATTATCAAGTCCTAATTAAGTCCTTATAGTATCAAGTACTAATTAGGTCCTAAAATCATCAAGTCCTAATCAAGTCCTAAAAGTATCAAGTCCTAATTAAGTCCAAAAATTCTCATGTCCTAATTAAGTCCTAAAATTATCAAGTCCTAATTAAGTCCTAAAATTATCAAGTCCTAACTAAGTCCTAAAATTATCAAGTCCTAATTAAGTCCTGAAATTATGAAGTCCTATCTAAGTCCTAAAATAATCAAGTCCTAATTAGGTCCTAAAATTATTAAGTCCTAATTAAGTTTAAAAATTATCAAGTCCTAATGTAGTCCTAAAATTATCAAGTCCTAACTATGTACTAAAATTATCAAGTTCTAATTAAGTCCTACAATTACCAAGTCCTAATTAAGTCCTAAAATCATCAAGTCCTAATTAAGTCCTATAATTATCAAGTCCAAATTAAGTCCTAAAATTATCAAGTCCTAATTAAGTTCTAAAATTATCAAGTCCTGAATTAGTCTTAAAGTATCTAGTCCTAATTAAGTCCTAAAATTATCAAGTCCTAATTAAGTCCTAAAATTCTCATGTCCTAATTAAGTCCTAAAATTATCCACTCCTAATTAAGTCCTAAAATTATCAAGTCCTAATTAAGTCCTAATTAGGTCCTAAAATTATCAAGTCCTAATTAAGTCCTAAAATTATCAAGTCCTAATTAAGTCCTAAAATTATCAAGTCCTAATTAAGTCCTAAAATCATCAAGTCCTAATTAAGTCCTAAAATCGTCAAGTCCTATTTAAGTCCTAAAATAATCAAGTCTTAATTAAGTCCTAATTAAGTCCTAAAATAATCAAGTCCTAATTCAGTCCTAAAATAATCAAGTCCTAATTAAGTCCTAAAATAATCAAGTCCTAATTAAGTCCTAAATTTATTAAGTCCTAATTAAGTCCTATAAATATCAAGTCCTAATTAAGTCCTAAAATTATTAACTCCTAATTAAGTCCTGAAATTATCAAGTCCTAAAATTATCAAGTCCTAAAATTATCAAGTCCTAAAATTATCCAGTTCTAATTAAGTCCTTAAATTATCAAGTCCTAATTAAGTCCTAAAATAATCAAGTCCTAATTAAGTCCTAAAAGTATCAAGTCCTAATTAAGTCCTAAAAGTATCAAGTCCTAATTAAGTCCTAAAATCATCAAGTCCTAATTAAGTCCTAAAATCATCAAGTCCTATTTAAGTCCTAAAATAATCAAGTCTTAATTAAGTCCTAAAATTATCAAGTCCTAATTAAGTCCTAAAATTATCAAGTCCTAATTAAGTCCTAAAAATATCAAGCCCTAATAAAGTCCTAAAATTATCAAGTCCTAATTAAGTCCTGAAATTATCATGTCCTAATTAAGTCCTAAAATAATCAAGTCCTAATTAAGTCCTAAAATTATCAAGTCCTTATTAAGTCCTAAAAGTATCAAGTCCTAATTAAGTCCTAAAATTCTCATGTCCTAATTAAGTCTTAAAATTATCAAGTCCTAATTAAGTCCTAAAATTATCAAGTCCTAACTAAGTCCTAAAATTATCAAGTTCTAATTAAGTCCTACAATTACCAAGTCCTAATTAAGTCCTAAAATCATCAAGTCCTAATTAAGTCCTATAATTATCAAGTCCAAATTAAGTCCTAAAATTATCAAGTCCTAATTAAGTTCTAAAATTATCAAGTCCTGAATTAGTCTTAAAGTATCTAGTCCTAATTAAGTCCTAAAAGTATCAAGTCCTAATTAAGTCCTAAAACCATCAAGTCCTAATTAAGTCCTAAAATCATCAAGTCCTATTTAAGTCCTAAAATAATCAAGTCTTAATTAAGTCCTAAAATTATCGAGTCCTAATTAAGTCCTAAAATTATCAAGTCCTAATTAAGTCCTAAAAATATCAAGCCCTAATAAAGTCCTAAAATTATCAAGTCCTAATTAAGTCCTGAAATTATCATGTCCTAATTAAGTCCTAAAATTATCAAGTCCTAATTAAGTCCAAAAATTCTCATGTCCTAATTAAGTCCTAAAATTATCAAGTCCTAATTAAGTCCTAAAATTATGAAGTCCTAATTAAGTCTTAAAATTATTAAGTCCTAATTAAGTCCTAAAATTATCAAGTCCTAACTAAGTCCTAAAATTATCAAGTCCTAATTAAGTCCTTATAGTATCAAGTACTAATTAGGTCCTAAAATCATCAAGTCCTAATCAAGTCCTAAAAGTATCAAGTCCTAATTAAGTCCAAAAATTCTCATGTCCTAATTAAGTCCTAAAATTATCAAGTCCTAATTAAGTCCTAAAATTATCAAGTCCTAACTAAGTCCTAAAATTATCAAGTCCTAATTAAGTCCTGAAATTATGAAGTCCTATCTAAGTCCTAAAATAATCAAGTCCTAATTAGGTCCTAAAATTATTAAGTCCTAATTAAGTTTAAAAATTATCAAGTCCTAATTAAGTCCTAAAATTATCAAGTCCTAACTATGTACTAAAATTATCAAGTTCTAATTAAGTCCTACAATTACCAAGTCCTAATTAAGTCCTAAAATCATCAAGTCCTAATTAAGTCCTATAATTATCAAGTCCAAATTAAGTCCTAAAATTATCAAGTCCTAATTAAGTTCTAAAATTATCAAGTCCTGAATTAGTCTTAAAGTATCTAGTCCTAATTAAGTCCTAAAATTATCAAGTCCTAATTAAGTCCTAAAATTCTCATGTCCTAATTAAGTCCTAAAATTATCCACTCCTAATTAAGTCCTAAAATTATCAAGTCCTAATTAAGTCCTAATTAGGTCCTAAAATTATCAAGTCCTAATTAAGTCCTAAAATTATCAAGTCCTAATTAAGTCCTAAAATTATCAAGTCCTAATTAAGTCCTAAAATCATCAAGTCCTAATTAAGTCCTAAAATCGTCAAGTCCTATTTAAGTCCTAAAATAATCAAGTCTTAATTAAGTCCTAATTAAGTCCTAAAATAATCAAGTCCTAATTCAGTCCTAAAATAATCAAGTCCTAATTAAGTCCTAAAATAATCAAGTCCTAATTAAGTCCTAAATTTATTAAGTCCTAATTAAGTCCTATAAATATCAAGTCCTAATTAAGTCCTAAAATTATTAACTCCTAATTAAGTCCTGAAATTATCAAGTCCTAAAATTATCAAGTCCTAAAATTATCAAGTCCTAAAATTATCCAGTTCTAATTAAGTCCTTAAATTATCAAGTCCTAATTAAGTCCTAAAATAATCAAGTCCTAATTAAGTCCTAAAAGTATCAAGTCCTAATTAAGTCCTAAAAGTATCAAGTCCTAATTAAGTCCTAAAATCATCAAGTCCTAATTAAGTCCTAAAATCATCAAGTCCTATTTAAGTCCTAAAATATTCAAGTCTTAATTAAGTCCTAAAATTATCAAGTCCTAATTAAGTCCTAAAATTATCAAGTCCTAATTAAGTCCTAAAAATATCAAGCCCTAATAAAGTCCTAAAATTATCAAGTCCTAATTAAGTCCTGAAATTATCATGTCCTAATTAAGTCCTAAAATAATCAAGTCCTAATTAAGTCCTAAAATTATCAAGTCCTTATTAAGTCCTAAAAGTATCAAGTCCTAATTAAGTCCTAAAATTCTCATGTCCTAATTAAGTCTTAAAATTATCAAGTCCTAATTAAGTCCTAAAATTATCAAGTCCTAACTAAGTCCTAAAATTATCAAGTTCTAATTAAGTCCTACAATTACCAAGTCCTAATTAAGTCCTAAAATCATCAAGTCCTAATTAAGTCCTATAATTATCAAGTCCAAATTAAGTCCTAAAATTATCAAGTCCTAATTAAGTTCTAAAATTATCAAGTCCTGAATTAGTCTTAAAGTATCTAGTCCTAATTAAGTCCTAAAAGTATCAAGTCCTAATTAAGTCCTAAAACCATCAAGTCCTAATTAAGTCCTAAAATCATCAAGTCCTATTTAAGTCCTAAAATAATCAAGTCTTAATTAAGTCCTAAAATTATCAAGTCCTAATTAAGTCCTAAAATTATCAAGTCCTAATTAAGTCCTAAAAATATCAAGCCCTAATAAAGTCCTAAAATTATCAAGTCCTAATTAAGTCCTGAAATTATCATGTCCTAATTAAGTCCTAAAATTATCAAGTCCTAATTAAGTCCAAAAATTCTCATGTCCTAATTAAGTCCTAAAATTATCAAGTCCTAATTAAGTCCTAAAATTATGAAGTCCTAATTAAGTCTTAAAATTATTAAGTCCTAATTAAGTCCTAAAATTATCAAGTCCTAACTAAGTCCTAAAATTATCAAGTCCTAATTAAGTCCTTATAGTATCAAGTACTAATTAGGTCCTAAAATCATCAAGTCCTAATCAAGTCCTAAAAGTATCAAGTCCTAATTAAGTCCAAAAATTCTCATGTCCTAATTAAGTCCTAAAATTATCAAGTCCTAATTAAGTCCTAAAATTATCAAGTCCTAACTAAGTCCTAAAATTATCAAGTCCTAATTAAGTCCTGAAATTATGAAGTCCTATCTAAGTCCTAAAATAATCAAGTCCTAATTAGGTCCTAAAATTATTAAGTCCTAATTAAGTTTAAAAATTATCAAGTCCTAATTAAGTCCTAAAATTATCAAGTCCTAACTATGTACTAAAATTATCAAGTTCTAATTAAGTCCTACAATTACCAAGTCCTAATTAAGTCCTAAAATCATCAAGTCCTAATTAAGTCCTATAATTATCAAGTCCAAATTAAGTCCTAAAATTATCAAGTCCTAATTAAGTTCTAAAATTATCAAGTCCTGAATTAGTCTTAAAGTATCTAGTCCTAATTAAGTCCTAAAATTATCAAGTCCTAATTAAGTCCTAAAATTCTCATGTCCTAATTAAGTCCTAAAATTATCCACTCCTAATTAAGTCCTAAAATTATCAAGTCCTAATTAAGTCCTAATTAGGTCCTAAAATTATCAAGTCCTAATTAAGTCCTAAAATTATCAAGTCCTAATTAAGTCCTAAAATTATCAAGTCCTAATTAAGTCCTAAAATCATCAAGTCCTAATTAAGTCCTAAAATCGTCAAGTCCTATTTAAGTCCTAAAATAATCAAGTCTTAATTAAGTCCTAATTAAGTCCTAAAATAATCAAGTCCTAATTCAGTCCTAAAATAATCAAGTCCTAATTAAGTCCTAAAATAATCAAGTCCTAATTAAGTCCTAAATTTATTAAGTCCTAATTAAGTCCTATAAATATCAAGTCCTAATTAAGTCCTAAAATTATTAACTCCTAATTAAGTCCTGAAATTATCAAGTCCTAAAATTATCAAGTCCTAAAATTATCAAGTCCTAAAATTATCCAGTTCTAATTAAGTCCTTAAATTATCAAGTCCTAATTAAGTCCTAAAATAATCAAGTCCTAATTAAGTCCTAAAAGTATCAAGTCCTAATTAAGTCCTAAAAGTATCAAGTCCTAATTAAGTCCTAAAATCATCAAGTCCTAATTAAGTCCTAAAATCATCAAGTCCTATTTAAGTCCTAAAATAATCAAGTCTTAATTAAGTCCTAAAATTATCAAGTCCTAATTAAGTCCTAAAATTATCAAGTCCTAATTAAGTCCTAAAAATATCAAGCCCTAATAAAGTCCTAAAATTATCAAGTCCTAATTAAGTCCTGAAATTATCATGTCCTAATTAAGTCCTAAAATAATCAAGTCCTAATTAAGTCCTAAAATTATCAAGTCCTTATTAAGTCCTAAAAGTATCAAGTCCTAATTAAGTCCTAAAATTCTCATGTCCTAATTAAGTCTTAAAATTATCAAGTCCTAATTAAGTCCTAAAATTATCAAGTCCTAACTAAGTCCTAAAATTATCAAGTTCTAATTAAGTCCTACAATTACCAAGTCCTAATTAAGTCCTAAAATCATCAAGTCCTAATTAAGTCCTATAATTATCAAGTCCAAATTAAGTCCTAAAATTATCAAGTCCTAATTAAGTTCTAAAATTATCAAGTCCTGAATTAGTCTTAAAGTATCTAGTCCTAATTAAGTCCTAAAAGTATCAAGTCCTAATTAAGTCCTAAAACCATCAAGTCCTAATTAAGTCCTAAAATTATCAAGTCCTAACTAAGTCCTAAAATTATCAAGTCCTAATTAAGTCCTGAAATTATGAAGTCCTATCTAAGTCCTAAAATAATCAAGTCCTAATTAGGTCCTAAAATTATTAAGTCCTAATTAAGTTTAAAAATTATCAAGTCCTAATTAAGTCCTAAAATTATCAAGTCCTAACTATGTACTAAAATTATCAAGTTCTAATTAAGTCCTACAATTACCAAGTCCTAATTAAGTCCTAAAATCATCAAGTCCTAATTAAGTCCTATAATTATCAAGTCCAAATTAAGTCCTAAAATTATCAAGTCCTAATTAAGTTCTAAAATTATCAAGTCCTGAATTAGTCTTAAAGTATCTAGTCCTAATTAAGTCCTAAAATTATCAAGTCCTAATTAAGTCCTAAAATTCTCATGTCCTAATTAAGTCCTAAAATTATCCACTCCTAATTAAGTCCTAAAATTATCAAGTCCTAATTAAGTCCTAATTAGGTCCTAAAATTATCAAGTCCTAATTAAGTCCTAAAATTATCAAGTCCTAATTAAGTCCTAAAATTATCAAGTCCTAATTAAGTCCTAAAATCATCAAGTCCTAATTAAGTCCTAAAATCGTCAAGTCCTATTTAAGTCCTAAAATAATCAAGTCTTAATTAAGTCCTAATTAAGTCCTAAAATAATCAAGTCCTAATTCAGTCCTAAAATAATCAAGTCCTAATTAAGTCCTAAAATAATCAAGTCCTAATTAAGTCCTAAATTTATTAAGTCCTAATTAAGTCCTATAAATATCAAGTCCTAATTAAGTCCTAAAATTATTAACTCCTAATTAAGTCCTGAAATTATCAAGTCCTAAAATTATCAAGTCCTAAAATTATCAAGTCCTAAAATTATCCAGTTCTAATTAAGTCCTTAAATTATCAAGTCCTAATTAAGTCCTAAAATAATCAAGTCCTAATTAAGTCCTAAAAGTATCAAGTCCTAATTAAGTCCTAAAAGTATCAAGTCCTAATTAAGTCCTAAAATCATCAAGTCCTAATTAAGTCCTAAAATCATCAAGTCCTATTTAAGTCCTAAAATAATCAAGTCTTAATTAAGTCCTAAAATTATCAAGTCCTAATTAAGTCCTAAAATTATCAAGTCCTAATTAAGTCCTAAAAATATCAAGCCCTAATAAAGTCCTAAAATTATCAAGTCCTAATTAAGTCCTGAAATTATCATGTCCTAATTAAGTCCTAAAATAATCAAGTCCTAATTAAGTCCTAAAATTATCAAGTCCTTATTAAGTCCTAAAAGTATCAAGTCCTAATTAAGTCCTAAAATTCTCATGTCCTAATTAAGTCTTAAAATTATCAAGTCCTAATTAAGTCCTAAAATTATCAAGTCCTAACTAAGTCCTAAAATTATCAAGTTCTAATTAAGTCCTACAATTACCAAGTCCTAATTAAGTCCTAAAATCATCAAGTCCTAATTAAGTCCTATAATTATCAAGTCCAAATTAAGTCCTAAAATTATCAAGTCCTAATTAAGTTCTAAAATTATCAAGTCCTGAATTAGTCTTAAAGTATCTAGTCCTAATTAAGTCCTAAAAGTATCAAGTCCTAATTAAGTCCTAAAACCATCAAGTCCTAATTAAGTCCTAAAATCATCAAGTCCTATTTAAGTCCTAAAATAATCAAGTCTTAATTAAGTCCTAAAATTATCAAGTCCTAATTAAGTCCTAAAATTATCAAGTCCTAATTAAGTCCTAAAAATATCAAGCCCTAATAAAGTCCTAAAATTATCAAGTCCTAATTAAGTCCTGAAATTATCATGTCCTAATTAAGTCCTAAAATTATCAAGTCCTAATTAAGTCCAAAAATTCTCATGTCCTAATTAAGTCCTAAAATTATCAAGTCCTAATTAAGTCCTAAAATTATGAAGTCCTAATTAAGTCTTAAAATTATTAAGTCCTAATTAAGTCCTAAAATTATCAAGTCCTAACTAAGTCCTAAAATTATCAAGTCCTAATTAAGTCCTTATAGTATCAAGTACTAATTAGGTCCTAAAATCATCAAGTCCTAATCAAGTCCTAAAAGTATCAAGTCCTAATTAAGTCCAAAAATTCTCATGTCCTAATTAAGTCCTAAAATTATCAAGTCCTAATTAAGTCCTAAAATTATCAAGTCCTAACTAAGTCCTAAAATTATCAAGTCCTAATTAAGTCCTGAAATTATGAAGTCCTATCTAAGTCCTAAAATAATCAAGTCCTAATTAGGTCCTAAAATTATTAAGTCCTAATTAAGTTTAAAAATTATCAAGTCCTAATTAAGTCCTAAAATTATCAAGTCCTAACTATGTACTAAAATTATCAAGTTCTAATTAAGTCCTACAATTACCAAGTCCTAATTAAGTCCTAAAATCATCAAGTCCTAATTAAGTCCTATAATTATCAAGTCCAAATTAAGTCCTAAAATTATCAAGTCCTAATTAAGTTCTAAAATTATCAAGTCCTGAATTAGTCTTAAAGTATCTAGTCCTAATTAAGTCCTAAAATTATCAAGTCCTAATTAAGTCCTAAAATTCTCATGTCCTAATTAAGTCCTAAAATTATCCACTCCTAATTAAGTCCTAAAATTATCAAGTCCTAATTAAGTCCTAATTAGGTCCTAAAATTATCAAGTCCTAATTAAGTCCTAAAATTATCAAGTCCTAATTAAGTCCTAAAATTATCAAGTCCTAATTAAGTCCTAAAATCATCAAGTCCTAATTAAGTCCTAAAATCGTCAAGTCCTATTTAAGTCCTAAAATAATCAAGTCTTAATTAAGTCCTAATTAAGTCCTAAAATAATCAAGTCCTAATTCAGTCCTAAAATAATCAAGTCCTAATTAAGTCCTAAAATAATCAAGTCCTAATTAAGTTCTAAAATTATCAAGTCCTGAATTAGTCTTAAAGTATCTAGTCCTAATTAAGTCCTAAAATTATCAAGTCCTAATTAAGTCCTAAAATTCTCATGTCCTAATTAAGTCCTAAAATTATCCACTCCTAATTAAGTCCTAAAATTATCAAGTCCTAATTAAGTCCTAATTAGGTCCTAAAATTATCAAGTCCTAATTAAGTCCTAAAATTATCAAGTCCTAATTAAGTCCTAAAATTATCAAGTCCTAATTAAGTCCTAAAATCATCAAGTCCTAATTAAGTCCTAAAATCGTCAAGTCCTATTTAAGTCCTAAAATAATCAAGTCTTAATTAAGTCCTAATTAAGTCCTAAAATAATCAAGTCCTAATTCAGTCCTAAAATAATCAAGTCCTAATTAAGTCCTAAAATAATCAAGTCCTAATTAAGTCCTAAATTTATTAAGTCCTAATTAAGTCCTATAAATATCAAGTCCTAATTAAGTCCTAAAATTATTAACTCCTAATTAAGTCCTGAAATTATCAAGTCCTAAAATTATCAAGTCCTAAAATTATCAAGTCCTAAAATTATCCAGTTCTAATTAAGTCCTTAAATTATCAAGTCCTAATTAAGTCCTAAAATAATCAAGTCCTAATTAAGTCCTAAAAGTATCAAGTCCTAATTAAGTCCTAAAAGTATCAAGTCCTAATTAAGTCCTAAAATCATCAAGTCCTAATTAAGTCCTAAAATCATCAAGTCCTATTTAAGTCCTAAAATAATCAAGTCTTAATTAAGTCCTAAAATTATCAAGTCCTAATTAAGTCCTAAAATTATCAAGTCCTAATTAAGTCCTAAAAATATCAAGCCCTAATAAAGTCCTAAAATTATCAAGTCCTAATTAAGTCCTGAAATTATCATGTCCTAATTAAGTCCTAAAATAATCAAGTCCTAATTAAGTCCTAAAATTATCAAGTCCTTATTAAGTCCTAAAAGTATCAAGTCCTAATTAAGTCCTAAAATTCTCATGTCCTAATTAAGTCTTAAAATTATCAAGTCCTAATTAAGTCCTAAAATTATCAAGTCCTAACTAAGTCCTAAAATTATCAAGTTCTAATTAAGTCCTACAATTACCAAGTCCTAATTAAGTCCTAAAATCATCAAGTCCTAATTAAGTCCTATAATTATCAAGTCCAAATTAAGTCCTAAAATTATCAAGTCCTAATTAAGTTCTAAAATTATCAAGTCCTGAATTAGTCTTAAAGTATCTAGTCCTAATTAAGTCCTAAAAGTATCAAGTCCTAATTAAGTCCTAAAACCATCAAGTCCTAATTAAGTCCTAAAATCATCAAGTCCTATTTAAGTCCTAAAATAATCAAGTCTTAATTAAGTCCTAAAATTATCAAGTCCTAATTAAGTCCTAAAATTATCAAGTCCTAATTAAGTCCTAAAAATATCAAGCCCTAATAAAGTCCTAAAATTATCAAGTCCTAATTAAGTCCTGAAATTATCATGTCCTAATTAAGTCCTAAAATTATCAAGTCCTAATTAAGTCCAAAAATTCTCATGTCCTAATTAAGTCCTAAAATTATCAAGTCCTAATTAAGTCCTAAAATTATGAAGTCCTAATTAAGTCTTAAAATTATTAAGTCCTAATTAAGTCCTAAAATTATCAAGTCCTAACTAAGTCCTAAAATTATCAAGTCCTAATTAAGTCCTTATAGTATCAAGTACTAATTAGGTCCTAAAATCATCAAGTCCTAATCAAGTCCTAAAAGTATCAAGTCCTAATTAAGTCCAAAAATTCTCATGTCCTAATTAAGTCCTAAAATTATCAAGTCCTAATTAAGTCCTAAAATTATCAAGTCCTAACTAAGTCCTAAAATTATCAAGTCCTAATTAAGTCCTGAAATTATGAAGTCCTATCTAAGTCCTAAAATAATCAAGTCCTAATTAGGTCCTAAAATTATTAAGTCCTAATTAAGTTTAAAAATTATCAAGTCCTAATTAAGTCCTAAAATTATCAAGTCCTAACTATGTACTAAAATTATCAAGTTCTAATTAAGTCCTACAATTACCAAGTCCTAATTAAGTCCTAAAATCATCAAGTCCTAATTAAGTCCTATAATTATCAAGTCCAAATTAAGTCCTAAAATTATCAAGTCCTAATTAAGTCCTAAAATCATCAAGTCCTAATTAAGTCCTAAAATCGTCAAGTCCTATTTAAGTCCTAAAATAATCAAGTCTTAATTAAGTCCTAATTAAGTCCTAAAATAATCAAGTCCTAATTAAGTCCTAAAATTATCAAGTCCTAATTAAGTCCTAAAATTCTCATGTCCTAATTAAGTCCTAAAATTATCCACTCCTAATTAAGTCCTAAAATTATCAAGTCCTAATTAAGTCCTAATTAGGTCCTAAAATTATCAAGTCCTAATTAAGTCCTAAAATTATCAAGTCCTAATTAAGTCCTAAAATTATCAAGTCCTAATTAAGTCCTAAAATCATCAAGTCCTAATTAAGTCCTAAAATCGTCAAGTCCTATTTAAGTCCTAAAATAATCAAGTCTTAATTAAGTCCTAATTAAGTCCTAAAATAATCAAGTCCTAATTCAGTCCTAAAATAATCAAGTCCTAATTAAGTCCTAAAATAATCAAGTCCTAATTAAGTCCTAAATTTATTAAGTCCTAATTAAGTCCTATAAATATCAAGTCCTAATTAAGTCCTAAAATTATTAACTCCTAATTAAGTCCTGAAATTATCAAGTCCTAAAATTATCAAGTCCTAAAATTATCAAGTCCTAAAATTATCCAGTTCTAATTAAGTCCTTAAATTATCAAGTCCTAATTAAGTCCTAAAATAATCAAGTCCTAATTAAGTCCTAAAAGTATCAAGTCCTAATTAAGTCCTAAAATCATCAAGTCCTAATTAAGTCCTATAATTATCAAGTCCAAATTAAGTCCTAAAATTATCAAGTCCTAATTAAGTCCTAAAAATATCAAGCCCTAATAAAGTCCTAAAATTATCAAGTCCTAATTAAGTCCTGAAATTATCATGTCCTAATTAAGTCCTAAAATAATCAAGTCCTAATTAAGTCCTAAAATTATCAAGTCCTTATTAAGTCCTAAAAGTATCAAGTCCTAATTAAGTCCTAAAATTCTCATGTCCTAATTAAGTCTTAAAATTATCAAGTCCTAATTAAGTCCTAAAATTATCAAGTCCTAACTAAGTCCTAAAATTATCAAGTTCTAATTAAGTCCTACAATTACCAAGTCCTAATTAAGTCCTAAAATCATCAAGTCCTAATTAAGTCCTATAATTATCAAGTCCAAATTAAGTCCTAAAATTATCAAGTCCTAATTAAGTTCTAAAATTATCAAGTCCTGAATTAGTCTTAAAGTATCTAGTCCTAATTAAGTCCTAAAAGTATCAAGTCCTAATTAAGTCCTAAAACCATCAAGTCCTAATTAAGTCCTAAAATCATCAAGTCCTATTTAAGTCCTAAAATAATCAAGTCTTAATTAAGTCCTAAAATTATCAAGTCCTAATTAAGTCCTAAAATTATCAAGTCCTAATTAAGTCCTAAAAATATCAAGCCCTAATAAAGTCCTAAAATTATCAAGTCCTAATTAAGTCCTGAAATTATCATGTCCTAATTAAGTCCTAAAATAATCAAGTCCTAATTAAGTCCTAAAATTATCAAGTCCTAATTAAGTCCTAAAAGTATCAAGTCCTAATTAAGTCCTAAAATTCTCATGTCCTAATTAAGTCTTAAAATTATCAAGTCCTAATTAAGTCCTAAAAATATCAAGCCCTAATAAAGTCCTAAAATTATCAAGTCCTAATTAAGTCCTGAAATTATCAAGTCCTAATTAAGTCCTAAAATTATCAAGTCCTAATTAAGTCCTAAAAGTATCAAGTCCTAATTAAGTCCTCAAATTCTCATGTCCTAATTAAGTCTTAAAATTATCAAGTCCTAATAAGGTCCTAAAAATATCAAGCCCTAATAAAGTCCTAAAATTATCAAGTCCTAATTAAGATTAAAAATTATCAAGTCCTAATTAAGTCCTAAAATTATCAAGTCCTAACTAAGTCCTAAAATTATCAAGTCCTAATTAAGTCCTGAAATTATCATGTCCTAATTAAGTCCTAAAATAATCAAGTCCTAATTAAGTTCTAAAATTATTAAGTCCTGATTAAGTCTTAAAGTATCTAGTCCTAATTAGGTCCTAAAATTATCAAGTCCTAATTAAGTCCTAAAATTATCAAGTCCTAATTAAGTCTTAAAATTATCAAGTCCTAATTAAGTCCTAAACTTATCATGTCCTAATTAAGTCCTAAAATTATCAAGTCCTAATTAAGTCCTAAAAATATCAAGCCCTAATTAAGTCCTAAAAGTATCAATTCCTAATTAAGTCTAAAAATTCGCAGGTCCTAATTAAGTCCTAAAATTATCAAGTCCTATCTAAGTCCTAAAATAATCAAGTCCTAATTAGGTCCTAAAATTATCAAGTCCTAATTAAGTTTAAAAATTATCAAGTCCTAATTAAGTCCTGAAATTATCAAGTCCTAACTAAGTCCTAAAATTATCAAGTCCTAATTAAGTCCTTATAGTATCAAGTACTAATTAGGTCCTAAAATTATCAAGTCCTAATTAAGTCCTGAAATTATGAAGTCCTGTCTAAGTCCTAAAATAATCAAGTCCTAATTAGGTCCTAAAATTATCAAGTCCTAATTAAGTTTAAAAATTATCAAGTCCTAATTAAGTCCTAAAATTATCAAGTCCTAACTAAGTCCTAAAATTATCAAGTTCTAATTAAGTCCTACAATTACCAAGTCCTAATTAAGTCCTAAAATCATTAAGTCCTAATTAAGTCCTATAATTATCAAGTCCAAATTAAGTCCTAAAATTAGCAAGTCCTAATTAAGTTCTAAAATTATCAAGTCCTGATTAAGTCTTAAAGTATCTAGTCCTAATTAAGTCCTAAAATTATCAAGTCCTAATTAAGTCCTAAAATTCTCATGTCCTAATTAAGTCCTAAAATTATCCACTCCTAATTAAGTCCTAAAAGTATCAAGTCCTAATTAAGTCTAAAAATTCTCATGTCCTAACTAAGTCCTAAAATTATCAAGTCCTAATTAAGTCCTGAAATTATGAAGTCCTATCTAAGTCCTAAAATAATCAAGTCCTAATTAGGTCCTAAAATTATCAAGTCCTAATTAAGTTTAAAAATTATCAAGTCCTAATTAAGTCCTAAAATTATCAAGTCCTAACTAAGTCCTAAAATTATCAAGTTCTAATTAAGTCCTACAATTACCAAGTCCTAATTAAGTCCTAAAATCATCAAGTCCTAATTAAGTCCTATAATTATCAAGTCCTAATTAAGTCCTAAAATTATCAAGTCCTAATTAAGTCCTAAAATTCTCATGTCCTAATTAAGTCCTAAAATTATCCAGTCCTAATTAAGTCCTTAAATTATCAAGTCCTAATTAAGTCCTAAAATAATCAAGTCCTAATTAAGTCCTAAAAGTATCAGGTCCTAATTAAGTCCTAACATAATCAAGTCCTAATAAAGTCCTAAAATTATCAAGTCCTAATTTAGTCCTAAAATTATGAAGTACTAATTAAGTCTTAAAATTATCAAGTCCTAATTAAGTCCTAAAAATATTAAGTCCTAATTAAGTCCTAAACTTATCAAGTCTTATGTAAGTCCTAAAATTATCAAGTCCTAATAAAGTCCTAAAATTATCAAGTCCTAATTAAGTCCTGAAATTATCATGTCCTAATTAAGTCCTAACATAATCAAGTCCTAATAAAGTCCTAAAATTATCAAGTCCTAATTAAGTCCTAAAATTATGAAGTCCTAATTAAGTCTTAAAATTATCAAGTCCTAATTAAGTCCTAAAATTCTCATGTCCTAATTAAGTCCTAAAATAATCTAGTCCTAATTAAGTCCTAAAATTATCAAGTCCTAATTAAGTCCTAAAAGTATCAAGTCCTAATTAGGTCCTAAAATTATTAAGTCCTAATTAAGTTTAAAAATTATCAAGTCCTAATTAAGTCCTAAAATTATCAAGTCCTAACTATGTACTAAAATTATCAAGTTCTAATTAAGTCCTACAATTACCAAGTCCTAATTAAGTCCTAAAATCATCAAGTCCTAATTAAGTCCTATAATTATCAAGTCCAAATTAAGTCCTAAAATTATCAAGTCCTAATTAAGTTCTAAAATTATCAAGTCCTGAATTAGTCTTAAAGTATCTAGTCCTAATTAAGTCCTAAAATTATCAAGTCCTAATTAAGTCCTAAAATTCTCATGTCCTAATTAAGTCCTAAAATTATCCACTCCTAATTAAGTCCTAAAATTATCAAGTCCTAATTAAGTCCTAATTAGGTCCTAAAATTATCAAGTCCTAATTAAGTCCTAAAATTATCAAGTCCTAATTAAGTCCTAAAATTATCAAGTCCTAATTAAGTCCTAAAATCATCAAGTCCTAATTAAGTCCTAAAATCGTCAAGTCCTATTTAAGTCCTAAAATAATCAAGTCTTAATTAAGTCCTAATTAAGTCCTAAAATAATCAAGTCCTAATTCAGTCCTAAAATAATCAAGTCCTAATTAAGTCCTAAAATAATCAAGTCCTAATTAAGTTCTAAAATTATCAAGTCCTGAATTAGTCTTAAAGTATCTAGTCCTAATTAAGTCCTAAAATTATCAAGTCCTAATTAAGTCCTAAAATTCTCATGTCCTAATTAAGTCCTAAAATTATCCACTCCTAATTAAGTCCTAAAATTATCAAGTCCTAATTAAGTCCTAATTAGGTCCTAAAATTATCAAGTCCTAATTAAGTCCTAAAATTATCAAGTCCTAATTAAGTCCTAAAATTATCAAGTCCTAATTAAGTCCTAAAATCATCAAGTCCTAATTAAGTCCTAAAATCGTCAAGTCCTATTTAAGTCCTAAAATAATCAAGTCTTAATTAAGTCCTAATTAAGTCCTAAAATAATCAAGTCCTAATTCAGTCCTAAAATAATCAAGTCCTAATTAAGTCCTAAAATAATCAAGTCCTAATTAAGTCCTAAATTTATTAAGTCCTAATTAAGTCCTATAAATATCAAGTCCTAATTAAGTCCTAAAATTATTAACTCCTAATTAAGTCCTGAAATTATCAAGTCCTAAAATTATCAAGTCCTAAAATTATCAAGTCCTAAAATTATCCAGTTCTAATTAAGTCCTTAAATTATCAAGTCCTAATTAAGTCCTAAAATAATCAAGTCCTAATTAAGTCCTAAAAGTATCAAGTCCTAATTAAGTCCTAAAAGTATCAAGTCCTAATTAAGTCCTAAAATCATCAAGTCCTAATTAAGTCCTAAAATCATCAAGTCCTATTTAAGTCCTAAAATAATCAAGTCTTAATTAAGTCCTAAAATTATCAAGTCCTAATTAAGTCCTAAAATTATCAAGTCCTAATTAAGTCCTAAAAATATCAAGCCCTAATAAAGTCCTAAAATTATCAAGTCCTAATTAAGTCCTGAAATTATCATGTCCTAATTAAGTCCTAAAATAATCAAGTCCTAATTAAGTCCTAAAATTATCAAGTCCTTATTAAGTCCTAAAAGTATCAAGTCCTAATTAAGTCCTAAAATTCTCATGTCCTAATTAAGTCTTAAAATTATCAAGTCCTAATTAAGTCCTAAAATTATCAAGTCCTAACTAAGTCCTAAAATTATCAAGTTCTAATTAAGTCCTACAATTACCAAGTCCTAATTAAGTCCTAAAATCATCAAGTCCTAATTAAGTCCTATAATTATCAAGTCCAAATTAAGTCCTAAAATTATCAAGTCCTAATTAAGTTCTAAAATTATCAAGTCCTGAATTAGTCTTAAAGTATCTAGTCCTAATTAAGTCCTAAAAGTATCAAGTCCTAATTAAGTCCTAAAACCATCAAGTCCTAATTAAGTCCTAAAATCATCAAGTCCTATTTAAGTCCTAAAATAATCAAGTCTTAATTAAGTCCTAAAATTATCAAGTCCTAATTAAGTCCTAAAATTATCAAGTCCTAATTAAGTCCTAAAAATATCAAGCCCTAATAAAGTCCTAAAATTATCAAGTCCTAATTAAGTCCTGAAATTATCATGTCCTAATTAAGTCCTAAAATTATCAAGTCCTAATTAAGTCCAAAAATTCTCATGTCCTAATTAAGTCCTAAAATTATCAAGTCCTAATTAAGTCCTAAAATTATGAAGTCCTAATTAAGTCTTAAAATTATTAAGTCCTAATTAAGTCCTAAAATTATCAAGTCCTAACTAAGTCCTAAAATTATCAAGTCCTAATTAAGTCCTTATAGTATCAAGTACTAATTAGGTCCTAAAATCATCAAGTCCTAATCAAGTCCTAAAAGTATCAAGTCCTAATTAAGTCCAAAAATTCTCATGTCCTAATTAAGTCCTAAAATTATCAAGTCCTAATTAAGTCCTAAAATTATCAAGTCCTAACTAAGTCCTAAAATTATCAAGTCCTAATTAAGTCCTGAAATTATGAAGTCCTATCTAAGTCCTAAAATAATCAAGTCCTAATTAGGTCCTAAAATTATTAAGTCCTAATTAAGTTTAAAAATTATCAAGTCCTAATTAAGTCCTAAAATTATCAAGTCCTAACTATGTACTAAAATTATCAAGTTCTAATTAAGTCCTACAATTACCAAGTCCTAATTAAGTCCTAAAATCATCAAGTCCTAATTAAGTCCTATAATTATCAAGTCCAAATTAAGTCCTAAAATTATCAAGTCCTAATTAAGTCCTAAAATCATCAAGTCCTAATTAAGTCCTAAAATCGTCAAGTCCTATTTAAGTCCTAAAATAATCAAGTCTTAATTAAGTCCTAATTAAGTCCTAAAATAATCAAGTCCTAATTAAGTCCTAAAATTATCAAGTCCTAATTAAGTCCTAAAATTCTCATGTCCTAATTAAGTCCTAAAATTATCCACTCCTAATTAAGTCCTAAAATTATCAAGTCCTAATTAAGTCCTAATTAGGTCCTAAAATTATCAAGTCCTAATTAAGTCCTAAAATTATCAAGTCCTAATTAAGTCCTAAAATTATCAAGTCCTAATTAAGTCCTAAAATCATCAAGTCCTAATTAAGTCCTAAAATCGTCAAGTCCTATTTAAGTCCTAAAATAATCAAGTCTTAATTAAGTCCTAATTAAGTCCTAAAATAATCAAGTCCTAATTCAGTCCTAAAATAATCAAGTCCTAATTAAGTCCTAAAATAATCAAGTCCTAATTAAGTCCTAAATTTATTAAGTCCTAATTAAGTCCTATAAATATCAAGTCCTAATTAAGTCCTAAAATTATTAACTCCTAATTAAGTCCTGAAATTATCAAGTCCTAAAATTATCAAGTCCTAAAATTATCAAGTCCTAAAATTATCCAGTTCTAATTAAGTCCTTAAATTATCAAGTCCTAATTAAGTCCTAAAATAATCAAGTCCTAATTAAGTCCTAAAAGTATCAAGTCCTAATTAAGTCCTAAAATCATCAAGTCCTAATTAAGTCCTATAATTATCAAGTCCAAATTAAGTCCTAAAATTATCAAGTCCTAATTAAGTCCTAAAAATATCAAGCCCTAATAAAGTCCTAAAATTATCAAGTCCTAATTAAGTCCTGAAATTATCATGTCCTAATTAAGTCCTAAAATAATCAAGTCCTAATTAAGTCCTAAAATTATCAAGTCCTTATTAAGTCCTAAAAGTATCAAGTCCTAATTAAGTCCTAAAATTCTCATGTCCTAATTAAGTCTTAAAATTATCAAGTCCTAATTAAGTCCTAAAATTATCAAGTCCTAACTAAGTCCTAAAATTATCAAGTTCTAATTAAGTCCTACAATTACCAAGTCCTAATTAAGTCCTAAAATCATCAAGTCCTAATTAAGTCCTATAATTATCAAGTCCAAATTAAGTCCTAAAATTATCAAGTCCTAATTAAGTTCTAAAATTATCAAGTCCTGAATTAGTCTTAAAGTATCTAGTCCTAATTAAGTCCTAAAAGTATCAAGTCCTAATTAAGTCCTAAAACCATCAAGTCCTAATTAAGTCCTAAAATCATCAAGTCCTATTTAAGTCCTAAAATAATCAAGTCTTAATTAAGTCCTAAAATTATCAAGTCCTAATTAAGTCCTAAAATTATCAAGTCCTAATTAAGTCCTAAAAATATCAAGCCCTAATAAAGTCCTAAAATTATCAAGTCCTAATTAAGTCCTGAAATTATCATGTCCTAATTAAGTCCTAAAATAATCAAGTCCTAATTAAGTCCTAAAATTATCAAGTCCTAATTAAGTCCTAAAAGTATCAAGTCCTAATTAAGTCCTAAAATTCTCATGTCCTAATTAAGTCTTAAAATTATCAAGTCCTAATTAAGTCCTAAAAATATCAAGCCCTAATAAAGTCCTAAAATTATCAAGTCCTAATTAAGTCCTGAAATTATCAAGTCCTAATTAAGTCCTAAAATTATCAAGTCCTAATTAAGTCCTAAAAGTATCAAGTCCTAATTAAGTCCTCAAATTCTCATGTCCTAATTAAGTCTTAAAATTATCAAGTCCTAATAAGGTCCTAAAAATATCAAGCCCTAATAAAGTCCTAAAATTATCAAGTCCTAATTAAGATTAAAAATTATCAAGTCCTAATTAAGTCCTAAAATTATCAAGTCCTAACTAAGTCCTAAAATTATCAAGTCCTAATTAAGTCCTGAAATTATCATGTCCTAATTAAGTCCTAAAATAATCAAGTCCTAATTAAGTTCTAAAATTATTAAGTCCTGATTAAGTCTTAAAGTATCTAGTCCTAATTAGGTCCTAAAATTATCAAGTCCTAATTAAGTCCTAAAATTATCAAGTCCTAATTAAGTCTTAAAATTATCAAGTCCTAATTAAGTCCTAAACTTATCATGTCCTAATTAAGTCCTAAAATTATCAAGTCCTAATTAAGTCCTAAAAATATCAAGCCCTAATTAAGTCCTAAAAGTATCAATTCCTAATTAAGTCTAAAAATTCGCAGGTCCTAATTAAGTCCTAAAATTATCAAGTCCTATCTAAGTCCTAAAATAATCAAGTCCTAATTAGGTCCTAAAATTATCAAGTCCTAATTAAGTTTAAAAATTATCAAGTCCTAATTAAGTCCTGAAATTATCAAGTCCTAACTAAGTCCTAAAATTATCAAGTCCTAATTAAGTCCTTATAGTATCAAGTACTAATTAGGTCCTAAAATTATCAAGTCCTAATTAAGTCCTGAAATTATGAAGTCCTGTCTAAGTCCTAAAATAATCAAGTCCTAATTAGGTCCTAAAATTATCAAGTCCTAATTAAGTTTAAAAATTATCAAGTCCTAATTAAGTCCTAAAATTATCAAGTCCTAACTAAGTCCTAAAATTATCAAGTTCTAATTAAGTCCTACAATTACCAAGTCCTAATTAAGTCCTAAAATCATTAAGTCCTAATTAAGTCCTATAATTATCAAGTCCAAATTAAGTCCTAAAATTAGCAAGTCCTAATTAAGTTCTAAAATTATCAAGTCCTGATTAAGTCTTAAAGTATCTAGTCCTAATTAAGTCCTAAAATTATCAAGTCCTAATTAAGTCCTAAAATTCTCATGTCCTAATTAAGTCCTAAAATTATCCACTCCTAATTAAGTCCTAAAAGTATCAAGTCCTAATTAAGTCTAAAAATTCTCATGTCCTAACTAAGTCCTAAAATTATCAAGTCCTAATTAAGTCCTGAAATTATGAAGTCCTATCTAAGTCCTAAAATAATCAAGTCCTAATTAGGTCCTAAAATTATCAAGTCCTAATTAAGTTTAAAAATTATCAAGTCCTAATTAAGTCCTAAAATTATCAAGTCCTAACTAAGTCCTAAAATTATCAAGTTCTAATTAAGTCCTACAATTACCAAGTCCTAATTAAGTCCTAAAATCATCAAGTCCTAATTAAGTCCTATAATTATCAAGTCCTAATTAAGTCCTAAAATTATCAAGTCCTAATTAAGTCCTAAAATTCTCATGTCCTAATTAAGTCCTAAAATTATCCAGTCCTAATTAAGTCCTTAAATTATCAAGTCCTAATTAAGTCCTAAAATAATCAAGTCCTAATTAAGTCCTAAAAGTATCAGGTCCTAATTAAGTCCTAACATAATCAAGTCCTAATAAAGTCCTAAAATTATCAAGTCCTAATTTAGTCCTAAAATTATGAAGTACTAATTAAGTCTTAAAATTATCAAGTCCTAATTAAGTCCTAAAAATATTAAGTCCTAATTAAGTCCTAAACTTATCAAGTCTTATGTAAGTCCTAAAATTATCAAGTCCTAATAAAGTCCTAAAATTATCAAGTCCTAATTAAGTCCTGAAATTATCATGTCCTAATTAAGTCCTAACATAATCAAGTCCTAATAAAGTCCTAAAATTATCAAGTCCTAATTAAGTCCTAAAATTATGAAGTCCTAATTAAGTCTTAAAATTATCAAGTCCTAATTAAGTCCTAAAATTCTCATGTCCTAATTAAGTCCTAAAATAATCTAGTCCTAATTAAGTCCTAAAATTATCAAGTCCTAATTAAGTCCTAAAAGTATCAAGTCCTAATTAAGTCTAAAAATGCTCATGTCCTAATTAAGTCCTAAAATTATCAAGTCCTAATTAAGTCTTGAAATTATCAAGTCCTATCCAAGTCCTAAAATAATCAAGTCCTAATTAAGTCCTAAAATCATCAAGTCCTATTTAAGTCCTAAAATAATCAAGTCTTATTTAAGTCCTAAAATTATCAAGTCCTAATTAAGTCCTAAAATAATCAAGTCCTAATTAAGTCCTAAAATAATCAAGTCCTAATTAAGTCCTAAAATAATCAAGTCCTAATTAAGTCCTAAATTTATTAAGTCCTAATTTAGTCCTAAAAATATCAAGTCCTACTTAAGTCCTAAAATTATTAACTCCTAATTAAGTCCTAAAATTATCAAGTCCTATCTAAGTTCTAAAATCATCAAGTCCTAATTAAGTCCTAAAATTATAAAGTCCTAAAATTATCAAGTCCTAAAATTATCAAGTCCTAAAATTATCAAGTCCTAAAATTATCCAGTCCTAATTAAGTCCTTAAATTATCAAGTCCTAATTAAGTCCTAAAATAATCAAGTCCTAATTAAGTCCTAAAAGTATCAGGTCCTAATTAAGTCTTAAAATCATCAAGTCCTAATTAAGTCCTAAAATCATCAAGTCCTATTTAAGTCCTAAAATAATCAAGTCTTAATTAAGTCCTAAAATTATCAAGTCCTAATTAAGTCCTAAAATAATCAAGTCCTAATTAAGCCCTAAAATAATCAAGTCCTAATTAAGTCCTAAAATAATCAAGTCCTATCTAAGTCCTAAAATAATCAAGTCCTAATTAAGTCCTAAAATCATCAAGTCCTATTTAAGTCCTAAAATAATCAAGTCCTAATTAAGTCCTAAAATTATCAAGTCCTAATTAAGTCCTAAAATTATCAAGTTCTAATTAAGTCCTAAACTTATTAAGTCCTAATTAGGTCCTAAAATTATCAAGTCCTAATTAAGTGCTAAAATTATCAAGTCCTAATTAAGTCCAAAAATTCTCATGTCCTAATTAAGTCCTAAAATTATCAAGTCCTAATTAAGTCCTGAAATTATCAAGTCCTAATTAAGTCCTAAAATTATTAAGTTCTAATTAAGTCCTAAACTTATTAAGTCCTAATTAGGTCCTAAAATTATCAAGTCCTAATTAAGTCCTAAAATTATCAAGTCCTAATTAAGTCCAAAAATTCTCATGTCCTAATTAAGACCTAAAATTATCAAGTCCTAATTAAGTCCTTATAGTATCAAGTACTAATTAGGTCCTAAAATCATCAAGTCCTAATCAAGTCCTAAAAGTATCAAGTCCTAATTAAGTCCAAAAATTCTCATGTCCTAATTAAGTCCTAAAATTATCATGTCCTATTAAGTCCTAAAATTATTAAGTCCTAACTAAGTCCTAAAATTATCAAGTTCTAATTAAGTCCTAAAATTACCAAGTCCTAATTAAGTCCTAAAATCACCAAGTCCTAATTAAGTCTTAAAGTATCTAGTCCAAATTAAGTCCTAAAATTCTCATGTCCTAATTAAGACCTAAAATTATCAAGTCCTAATTAAGTCCTTATAGTATCAAGTCCTAACTAAGTCCTAAAATTATCAAGTTCTAATTAAGTCCTAAAATTACCAAGTCCTAATTAAGTCCTAAAATCACCAAGTCCTAATTAAGTCTTAAAGTATCTAGTCCAAATTAAGTCCTAAAATTATCAAGTCCTAATTAAGTCCTAAAATTTCAAGCCCTAATAAAGTCCTTAAATTATCAAGTCCTAATTGAGTCCTGATATTATCATGTCCTAATTAAGTCCTAAAATAATCAAGTCCTAATAAAGTCCTAAAATTATCAAGTCCTAATTAAGTCCTAAAATTATGAAGTCCTAATTAAGTCTTAAAATTATCAAGTCCTAATTAAGTCCTAAAATTCTCATGTCCTAATTAAGTCCTAAAATAATCTAGTCCTAATTAAGTCCTAAAATTATCAAATCCTAATTAAGTCCTAAAAGTATCAAGTCCTAATTAAGTCTAAAAATTCTCATGTCCTAATTAAGTCCTAAAATTATCAAGTCCTAATTAAGTCCTGAAATTATCAAGTCCTATCTAAGTCCTAAAATAATCAAGTCCTAATTAAGTCCTAAAATCATCAAGTCCTATTTAAGTTCTAAAATTATCAAGTCCTAATTAAGTCTTAAAATTATCAAGTCCTAATTAAGTCCAAAACTTATCATGTCCTAATTAAGTCCTAAAATTATCAAGTCCTAATAAAGTCCTAAAATTATCAAGTCCTAATTAAGTCCTAAAATTATGAAGTCCTAATTAAGTCTTAAAATTATCAAGTCCTAATTAAGTCCTAAAATTCTCATGTCCTAATTAAGTCCTAAAATTATCAAGTCCTAATTAAGTCCTAAAAGTATCAAGTCCTAATTAAGTCCTAAAATTTTCATGTCCTAATTAAGTCTTAAAATTATGATGTCCTAATTAAGTCCTAAAAATATTAAGTCCTAATTAAGTCCTAAACTTATCAAGTCCTATGTAAGTCCTAAAATTATCAAGTCCTAATTAAGTCCTAAAATTTCAAGCCCTAATAAAGTCCTTAAATTATCAAGTCCTAATTGAGTCCTGAAATTATCATGTCCTAATTAAGTCCTAAAATAATCAAGTCCTAATAAAGTCCTAAAATTATCAAGTCCTAATTAAGTCCTAAAATTATGAAGTCCTAATTAAGTCTTAAAATTATCAAGTCCTAATTAAGTCCTAAACTTATCATGTCCTAATTAAGTCCTAAAATTATCAAGTCCTAATTAAGTCCTAAAAATATCAAGCCCTAATTAAGTCCTAAAAGTATCAAGTCCTAATTAAGTCTAAAAATTCTCATGTCCTACTTAAGTCCTAAAATTATCAAGTCCTAATTAAGTCCTGAATTTATCAAGTCCTATCTAAGTCCTAAAATAATCAAGTCCTAATTAAGTCCTAAAATCATCAAGTCCTATTTAAGTTCTAAAATTATTAAGTCCTGATTAAGTCTTAAAGTATCTAGTCCTAATTAGGTCCTAAAATTATCAAGTCCTAATTAAGTCCTAAAATTATCAAGTCCTAATTAAGTCTTAAAATTATCAAGTCCTAATTAAGTCCTAAACTTATCATGTCCTAATTAAGTCCTAAAATTATCAAGTCCTAATTAAGTCCTAAAAATATCAAGCCCTAATAAAGTCCTAAAATTATCAAGTCCTAATTGAGTCCTGAAATTATCATGTCCTAATTAAGTCCTAAAATAATCAAGTCCTAATAAAGTCCTAAAATTATCAAGTCCTAATTAAGTCCTAAAATTATGAAGTCCTAATTAAGTCTTAAAATTATCAAGTCCTAATTAAGTCCTAAAATTCTCATGTCCTAATTAAGTCCTAAAATTATCAAGTCCTAATTAAGTCCTAAAAGTATCAAGTCCTAATTAAGTCCTCAAATTCTCATGTCCTAATTAAGTCCTAAAATAATCAAGTCCTAATTAAGTTCTAAAATTATTAAGTCCTATCTAAGTCCTAAAATAATCAAGTCCTAATTAGGTCCTAAAATTATCAAGTCCTAATTAAGATTAAAAATTATCAAGTCCTAATTAAGTCCTAAAATTATCAAGTCCTAACTAAGTCCTAAAATTATCAAGTCCTAATTAAGTCCTGAAATTATCATGTCCTAATTAAGTCCTAAAATAATCAAGTCCTAATTAAGTTCTAAAATTATTAAGTCCTGATTAAGTCTTAAAGTATCTAGTCCTAATTAGGTCCTAAAATTATCAAGTCCTAATTAAGTCCTAAAATTATCAAGTCCTAATTAAGTCCTAAAATAATCAAGTCCTAATTAGGTCCTAAAATTATCAAGTCCTAATTAAGTCCTGAAATTATCATGTCCTAATTAAGTCCTAAAATAATCAAGTCCTAATTAAGTTCTAAAATTATTAAGTCCTATCTAAGTCCTAAAATAATCAAGTCCTAATTAGGTCCTAAAATTATCAAGTCCTAATTAAGATTAAAAATTATCAAGTCCTAATTAAGTCCTAAAATTATCAAGTCCTAACTGAGTCCTAAAATTATCAAGTCCTAATTAAGTCCTGAAATTATCATGTCCTAATTAAGTCCTAAAATAATCAAGTCCTAATTAAGTTCTAAAATTATTAAGTCCTGATTAAGTCTTAAAGTATCTAGTCCTAATTAGGTCCTAAAATTATCAAGTCCTAATTAAGTCCTAAAATTATCAAGTCCTAATTAAGTCTTAAAATTATCAAGTCCTAATTAAGTCCTAAACTTATCATGTCCTAATTAAGTCCTAAAATTATCAAGTCCTAATTAAGTCCTAAAAATATCAAGCCCTAATTAAGTCCTAAAAGTATCAAGTCCTAATTAAGTCTAAAAATTCTCATGTCCTACTTAAGTCCTAAAATTATCAAGTCCTAATTAAGTCCTAAAATTATCAAGTCCTATCTAAGTCCTAAAATAATCAAGTCCTAATTAGGTCCTAAAATTATCAAGTCCTAATTAAGTTTAAAAATTATCAAGTCCTAATTAAGTCCTGAAATTATCAAGTCCTAACTAAGTCCTAAAATTATCAAGTCCTAATTAAGTCCTTATAGTATCAAGTACTAATTAGGTCCTAAAATCATCAAGTCCTAATCAAGTCCTAAAAGTATCAAGTCCTAATTAAGTCCAAAAATTCTCATGTCCTAATTAAGTCCTAAAATTATCAAGTCCTAATTAAGTCCTAAAATTATCAAGTCCTAACTAAGTCCTAAAATTATCAAGTCCTAATTAAGTCCTGAAATTATGAAGTCCTGTCTAAGTCCTAAAATAATCAAGTCCTTATTAGGTCCTAAAATTATCAAGTCCTAATTAAGTTTAAAAATTATCAAGTCCTAATTAAGTCCTAAAATTATCAAGTCCTAACTAAGTCCTAAAATTATCAAGTTCTAATTAAGTCCTACAATTACCAAGTCCTAATTAAGTCCTAAAATCATCAAGTCCTAATTAAGTCCTATAATTATCAAGTCCAAATTAAGTCCTAAAATTAGCAAGTCCTAATTAAGTTCTAAAATTATCAAGTCCTGATTAAGTCTTAAAGTATCTAGTCCTAATTAAGTCCTAAAATTATCAAGTCCTAATTAAGTCCTAAAATTCTCATGTCCTACTTAAGTCCTAAAATTATCAAGTCCTAATTAAGTCTTAAAATTATCAAGTCCTAATTAAGTCCTAAACTTATCATGTCCTAATTAAGTCCTAAAATTATCAAGTCCTAATTAAGTCCTAAAAATATCAAGCCCTAATTAAGTCCTAAAAGTATCAAGTCCTAATTAAGTCTAAAAATTCTCATGTCCTACTTAAGTCCTAAAATTATCAAGTCCTAATTAAGTCCTAAAATTATCAAGTCCTATCTAAGTCCTAAAATAATCAAGTCCTAATTAGGTCCTAAAATTATCAAGTCCTAATTAAGTTTAAAAATTATCAAGTCCTAATTAAGTCCTGAAATTATCAAGTCCTAACTAAGTCCTAAAATTATCAAGTCCTAATTAAGTCCTTATAGTATCAAGTACTAATTAGGTCCTAAAATCATCAAGTCCTAATCAAGTCCTAAAAGTATCAAGTCCTAATTAAGTCCAAAAATTCTCATGTCCTAATTAAGTCCTAAAATTATCAAGTCCTAATTAAGTCCTAAAATTATCAAGTCCTAACTAAGTCCTAAAATTATCAAGTCCTAATTAAGTCCTGAAATTATGAAGTCCTGTCTAAGTCCTAAAATAATCAAGTCCTTATTAGGTCCTAAAATTATCAAGTCCTAATTAAGTTTAAAAATTATCAAGTCCTAATTAAGTCCTAAAATTATCAAGTCCTAACTAAGTCCTAAAATTATCAAGTTCTAATTAAGTCCTACAATTACCAAGTCCTAATTAAGTCCTAAAATCATCAAGTCCTAATTAAGTCCTATAATTATCAAGTCCAAATTAAGTCCTAAAATTAGCAAGTCCTAATTAAGTTCTAAAATTATCAAGTCCTGATTAAGTCTTAAAGTATCTAGTCCTAATTAAGTCCTAAAATTATCAAGTCCTAATTAAGTCCTAAAATTCTCATGTCCTACTTAAGTCCTAAAATTATCAAGTCCTAATTAAGTCCTAAAATTATCAAGTCCTATCTAAGTCCTAAAATAATCAAGTCCTAATTAGGTCCTAAAATTATCAAGTCCTAATTAAGTTTAAAAATTATCAAGTCCTAATTAAGTCCTGAAATTATCAAGTCCTAACTAAGTCCTAAAATTATCAAGTCCTAATTAAGTCCTTATAGTATCAAGTACTAATTAGGTCCTAAAATCATCAAGTCCTAATCAAGTCCTAAAAGTATCAAGTCCTAATTAAGTCCAAAAATTCTCATGTCCTAACTAAGTCCTAAAATTATCAAGTCCTAATTAAGTCCTGAAATTATGAAGTCCTATCTAAGTCCTAAAATAATCAAGTCCTAATTAGGTCCTAAAATTATCAAGTCCTAATTAAGTTTAAAAATTATCAAGTCCTAATTAAGTCCTAAAATTATCAAGTCCTAACTAAGTCCTAAAATTATCAAGTTCTAATTAAGTCCTACAATTACCAAGTCATAATTAAGTCCTAAAATCATCAAGTCCTAATTAAGTCCTATAATTATCAAGTCCTAATTAAGTCCTAAAATTATCAAGTCCTAATTAAGTCCTAAAATTCTCATGTCCTAATTAAGTCCTAAAATTATCCAGTCCTAATTAAGTCCTTAAATTATCAAGTCCTAATTAAGTCCTAAAATAATCAAGTCCTAATTAAGTCCTAAAAGTATCAGGTCCTAATTAAGGCCTAACATAATCAAGTCCTAATAAAGTCCAAAAATTATCAAGTCCTAATTAAGTCCTAAAATTATGAAGTCCTAATTAAGTCTTAAAATTATCAAGTCCTAATTAAGTCCTAAAAATATTAAGTCCTAATTAAGTCCTAAACTTATCAAGTCTTATGTTAGTCCTAAAATTATCAAGTCCTAATAAAGTCCTAAAATTATCAAGTCCTAATTAAGTCCTGAAATTATCATGTCCTAATTAAGTCCTAACATAATCAAGTCCTAATAAAGTCCTAAAATTATCAAGTCCTAATTAGGTCCTAAAATTATGAAGTCCTAATTAAGTCTTAAAATTATCAAGTCCTAATTAAGTCCTAAAATTCTCATGTCCTAATTAAGTCCTAAAATAATCTAGTCCTAATTAAGTCCTGAAATTATCAAGTCCTATCTAAGTCCTAAAATAATCAAGTCCTAATTAAGTCCTAAAATCATCAAGTCCTATTTAAGTTCTAAAATTATTAAGTCCTGATTAAGTCTTAAAGTATCTAGTCCTAATTAGGTCCTAAAATTATCAAGTCCTAATTAAGTCCTAAAATCATCAAGTCCTAATTAAGTCCTAAAATCATCAAGTCCTATTTAAGTCCTAAAATAATCAAGTCTTAATTAAGTCCTAAAATTATCAAGTCCTAATTAAGTCCTAAAATTATCATGTCCTAATTAAGTCCTAAAAATATCAAGCCCTAATAAAGTCCTAAAATTATCAAGTCCTAATTAAGTCCTGAAATTATCATGTCCTAATTAAGTCCTAAAATAATCAAGTCCTAATTAAGTCCTAAAATTATCAAGTCCTTATTAAGTCCTAAAAGTATCAAGTCCTAATTAAGTCCTAAAATTCTCATGTCCTAATTAAGTCTTAAAATTATCAAGTCCTAATTAAGTCCTAAAATTATCAAGTCCTAACTAAGTCCTAAAATTATTAAGTTCTAATTGAGTCCTACAATTACCAAGTCCTAATTAAGTCCTAAAATCATCAAGTCCTAATTAAGTCCTATAATTATCAAGTCCAAATTAAGTCCTAAAATTATCAAGTCCTAATTAAGTTCTAAAATTATCAAGTCCTGAATTAGTCTTAAAGTATCTAGTCCTAATTAAGTCCTAAAAGTATCAAGTCCTAATTAAGTCCTAAAATCATCAAGTCCTAATTAAGTCCTAAAATCATCAAGTCCTATTTAAGTCCTAAAATAATCAAGTCTTAATTAAGTCCTAAAATTATCAAGTCCTAATTAAGTCCTAAAATTATCAAGTCCTAATTAAGTCCTAAAAATATCAAGCCCTAATAAAGTCCTAAAATTATCAAGTCCTAATTAAGTCCTGAAATTATCATGTCCTAATTAAGTCCTAAAATAATCAAGTCCTAATTAAGTCCTAAAATTATCAAGTCCTAATTAAGTCCTAAAAGTATCAAGTCCTAATTAAGTCCTAAAATTCTCATGTCCTAATTAAGTCTTAAAATTATCAAGTCCTAATTAAGTCCTAAAAATATCAAGCCCTAATAAAGTCCTAAAATTATCAAGTCCTAATTAAGTCCTGAAATTATCAAGTCCTAATTAAGTCCTAAAATTATCAAGTCCTAATTAAGTCCTAAAAGTATCAAGTCCTAATTAAGTCCTCAAATTCTCATGTCCTAATTAAGTCTTAAAATTATCAAGTCCTAATTAAGTCCTAAAAATATCAAGCCCTAATAAAGTCCTAAAATTATCAAGTCCTAATTAAGTCCTGAAATTATCATGTCCTAATTAAGTCCTAAAATAATCAAGTCCTAATTAAGTTCTAAAATTATTAAGTCCTATCTAAGTCCTAAAATAATCAAGTCCTAATTAGGTCCTAAAATTATCAAGTCCGAATTAAGATTAAAAATTATCAAGTCCTAATTAAGTCCTAAAATTATCAAGTCCTAACTAAGTCCTAAAATTATCAAGTCCTAATTAAGTCCTGAAATTATCATGTCCTAATTAAGTCCTAAAATAATCAAGTCCTAATTAAGTTCTAAAATTATTAAGTCCTGATTAAGTCTTAAAGTATCTAGTCCTAATTAGGTCCTAAAATTATCAAGTCCTAATTAAGTCCTAAAATTATCAAGTCCTAATTAAGTCCTAAAATAATCAAGTCCTAATTAGGTCCTAAAATTATCAAGTCCTAATTAAGTCCTGAAATTATCATGTCCTAATTAAGTCCTAAAATAATCAAGTCCTAATTAAGTTCTAAAATTATTAAGTCCTATCTAAGTCCTAAAATAATCAAGTCCTAATTAGGTCCTAAAATTATCAAGTCCTAATTAAGATTAAAAATTATCAAGTCCTAATTAAGTCCTAAAATTATCAAGTCCTAACTAAGTCCTAAAATTATCAAGTCCTAATTAAGTCCTGAAATTATCATGTCCTAATTAAGTCCTAAAATAATCAAGTCCTAATTAAGTTCTAAAATTATTAAGTCCTGATTAAGTCTTAAAGTATCTAGTCCTAATTAGGTCCTAAAATTATCAAGTCCTAATTAAGTCCTAAAATTATCAAGTCCTAATTAAGTCTTAAAATTATCAAGTCCTAATTAAGTCCTAAACTTATCATGTCCTAATTAAGTCCTAAAATTATCAAGTCCTAATTAAGTCCTAAAAATATCAAGCCCTAATTAAGTCCTAAAAGTATCAAGTCCTAATTAAGTCTAAAAATTCTCATGTCCTACTTAAGTCCTAAAATTATCAAGTCCTAATTAAGTCCTAAAATTATCAAGTCCTATCTAAGTCCTAAAATAATCAAGTCCTAATTAGGTCCTAAAATTATCAAGTCCTAATTAAGTTTAAAAATTATCAAGTCCTAATTAAGTCCTGAAATTATCAAGTCCTAACTAAGTCCTAAAATTATCAAGTCCTAATTAAGTCCTTATAGTATCAAGTACTAATTAGGTCCTAAAATCATCAAGTCCTAATCAAGTCCTAAAAGTATCAAGTCCTAATTAAGTCCAAAAATTCTCATGTCCTAATTAAGTCCTAAAATTATCAAGTCCTAATTAAGTCCTAAAATTATCAAGTCCTAACTAAGTCCTAAAATTATCAAGTCCTAATTAAGTCCTGAAATTATGAAGTCCTGTCTAAGTCCTAAAATAATCAAGTCCTAATTAGGTCCTAAAATTATCAAGTCCTAATTAAGTTTAAAAATTATCAAGTCCTAATTAAGTCCTAAAATTATCAAGTCCTAACTAAGTCCTAAAATTATCAAGTTCTAATTAAGTCCTACAATTACCAAGTCCTAATTAAGTCCTAAAATCATCAAGTCCTAATTAAGTCCTATAATTATCAAGTCCAAATTAAGTCCTAAAATTAGCAAGTCCTAATTAAGTTCTAAAATTATCAAGTCCTGATTAAGTCTTAAAGTATCTAGTCCTAATTAAGTCCTAAAATTATCAAGTCCTAATTAAGTCCTAAAATTCTCATGTCCTAATTAAGTCCTAAAATTATTCTCTCCTAATTAAGTCCTAAAAGTATCAAGTCCTAATTAAGTCTAAAAATTCTCATGTCCTAACTAAGTCCTAAAATTATCAAGTCCTAATTAAGTCCTGAAATTATGAAGTCCTATCTAAGTCCTAAAATAATCAAGTCCTAATTAGGTCCTAAAATTATCAAGTCCTAATTAAGTTTAAAAATTATCAAGTCCTAATTAAGTCCTAAAATTATCAAGTCCTAACTAAGTCCTAAAATTATCAAGTTCTAATTAAGTCCTACAATTACCAAGTCATAATTAAGTCCTAAAATCATCAAGTCCTAATTAAGTCCTATAATTATCAAGTCCTAATTAAGTCCTAAAATTATCAAGTCCTAATTAAGTCCTAAAATTCTCATGTCCTAATTAAGTCCTAAAATTATCCAGTCCTAATTAAGTCCTTAAATTATCAAGTCCTAATTAAGTCCTAAAATAATCAAGTCCTAATTAAGTCCTAAAAGTATCAGGTCCTAATTAAGGCCTAACATAATCAAGTCCTAATAAAGTCCTAAAATTATCAAGTCCTAATTAAGTCCTAAAATTATGAAGTCCTAATTAAGTCTTAAAATTATCAAGTCCTAATTAAGTCCTAAAAATATTAAGTCCTAATTAAGTCCTAAACTTATCAAGTCTTATGTAAGTCCTAAAATTATCAAGTCCTAATAAAGTCCTAAAATTATCAGTCCTAATTAAGTCCTGAAATTATCATGTCCTAATTAAGTCCTAACATAATCAAGTCCTAATAAAGTCCTAAAATTATCAAGTCCTAATTAAGTCCTAAAATTATGAAGTCCTAATTAAGTCTTAAAATTATCAAGTCCTAATTAAGTCCTAAAATTCTCATGTCCTAATTAAGTCCTAAAATAATCTAGTCCTAATTAAGTCCTGAAATTATCAAGTCCTATCTAAGTCCTAAAATAATCAAGTCCTAATTAAGTCCTAAAATCATCAAGTCCTATTTAAGTTCTAAAATTATTAAGTCCTGATTAAGTCTTAAAGTATCTAGTCCTAATTAGGTCCTAAAATTATCAAGTCCTAATTAAGTCCTAAAATCATCAAGTCCTAATTAAGTCCTAAAATCATCAAGTCCTATTTAAGTCCTAAAATAATCAAGTCTTAATTAAGTCCTAAAATTATCAAGTCCTAATTAAGTCCTAAAATTATCAAGTCCTAATTAAGTCCTAAAAATATCAAGCCCTAATAAAGTCCTAAAATTATCAAGTCCTACTTAAGTCCTGAAATTATCATGTCCTAATTAAGTCCTAAAATAATCAAGTCCTAATTAAGTCCTAAAATTATCAAGTCCTTATTAAGTCCTAAAAGTATCAAGTCCTAATTAAGTCCTAAAATTCTCATGTCCTAATTAAGTCTTAAAATTATCAAGTCCTAATTAAGTCCTAAAATTATCAAGTCCTAACTAAGTCCTAAAATTATTAAGTTCTAATTGAGTCCTACAATTACCAAGTCCTAATTAAGTCCTAAAATCATCAAGTCCTAATTAAGTCCTATAATTATCAAGTCCAAATTAAGTCCTAAAATTATCAAGTCCTAATTAAGTTCTAAAATTATCAAGTCCTGAATTAGTCTTAAAGTATCTAGTCCTAATTAAGTCCTAAAAGTATCAAGTCCTAATTAAGTCCTAAAATCATCAAGTCCTAATTAAGTCCTAAAATCATCAAGTCCTATTTAAGTCCTAAAATAATCAAGTCTTAATTAAGTCCTAAAATTATCAAGTCCTAATTAAGTCCTAAAATTATCAAGTCCTAATTAAGTCCTAAAAATATCAAGCCCTAATAAAGTCCTAAAATTATCAAGTCCTAATTAAGTCCTGAAATTATCATGTCCTAATTAAGTCCTAAAATAATCAAGTCCTAATTAAGTCCTAAAATTATCATGTCCTAATTAAGTCCTAAAAGTATCAAGTCCTAATTAAGTCCTAAAATTCTCATGTCCTAATTAAGTCTTAAAATTATCAAGTCCTAATTAAGTCCTAAAAATATCAAGCCCTAATAAAGTCCTAAAATTATCAAGTCCTAATTAAGTCCTGAAATTATCAAGTCCTAATTAAGTCCTAAAATTATCAAGTCCTAATTAAGTCCTAAAAGTATAAAGTCCTAATTAAGTCCTCAAATTCTCATGTCCTAATTAAGTCTTAAAATTATCAAGTCCTAATTAAGTCCTAAAAATATCAAGCCCTAATAAAGTCCTAAAATTATCAAGTCCTAATTAAGTCCTGAAATTATCATGTCCTAATTAAGTCCTAAAATAATCAAGTCCTAATTAAGTTCTAAAATTATTAAGTCCTATCTAAGTCCTAAAATAATCAAGTCCTAATTAGGTCCTAAAATTATCAAGTCCTAATTAAGATTAAAAATTATCAAGTCCTAATTAAGTCCTAAAATTATCAAGTCCTAACTAAGTCCTAAAATTATCAAGTCCTAATTAAGTCCTGAAATTATCATGTCCTAATTAAGTCCTAAAATAATCAAGTCCTAATTAAGTTCTAAAATTATTAAGTCCTGATTAAGTCTTAAAGTATCTAGTCCTAATTAGGTCCTAAAATTATCAAGTCCTAATTAAGTCCTAAAAATATCAAGCCCTAATAAAGTCCTAAAATTATCAAGTCCTAATTAAGTCCTGAAATTATCAAGTCCTAATTAAGTCCTAAAATTATCAAGTCCTAATTAAGTCCTAAAAGTATCAAGTCCTAATTAAGTCCTCAAATTCTCATGTCCTAATTAAGTCTTAAAATTATCAAGTCCTAATTAAGTCCTAAAAATATCAAGCCCTAATAAAGTCCTAAAATTATCAAGTCCTAATTAAGTCCTGAAATTATCATGTCCTAATTAAGTCCTAAAATAATCAAGTCCTAATTAAGTTCTAAAATTATTAAGTCCTATCTAAGTCCTAAAATAATCAAGTCCTAATTAGGTCCTAAAATTATCAAGTCCGAATTAAGATTAAAAATTATCAAGTCCTAATTAAGTCCTAAAATTATCAAGTCCTAACTAAGTCCTAAAATTATCAAGTCCTAATTAAGTCCTGAAATTATCATGTCCTAATTAAGTCCTAAAATAATCAAGTCCTAATTAAGTTCTAAAATTATTAAGTCCTGATTAAGTCTTAAAGTATCTAGTCCTAATTAGGTCCTAAAATTATCAAGTCCTAATTAAGTCCTAAAATTATCAAGTCCTAATTAAGTCCTAAAATAATCAAGTCCTAATTAGGTCCTAAAATTATCAAGTCCTAATTAAGTCCTGAAATTATCATGTCCTAATTAAGTCCTAAAATAATCAAGTCCTAATTAAGTTCTAAAATTATTAAGTCCTATCTAAGTCCTAAAATAATCAAGTCCTAATTAGGTCCTAAAATTATCAAGTCCTAATTAAGATTAAAAATTATCAAGTCCTAATTAAGTCCTAAAATTATCAAGTCCTAACTAAGTCCTAAAATTATCAAGTCCTAATTAAGTCCTGAAATTATCATGTCCTAATTAAGTCCTAAAATAATCAAGTCCTAATTAAGTTCTAAAATTATTAAGTCCTGATTAAGTCTTAAAGTATCTAGTCCTAATTAGGTCCTAAAATTATCAAGTCCTAATTAAGTCCTAAAATTATCAAGTCCTAATTAAGTCTTAAAATTATCAAGTCCTAATTAAGTCCTAAACTTATCATGTCCTAATTAAGTCCTAAAATTATCAAGTCCTAATTAAGTCCTAAAAATATCAAGCCCTAATTAAGTCCTAAAAGTATCAAGTCCTAATTAAGTCTAAAAATTCTCATGTCCTACTTAAGTCCTAAAATTATCAAGTCCTAATTAAGTCCTAAAATTATCAAGTCCTATCTAAGTCCTAAAATAATCAAGTCCTAATTAGGTCCTAAAATTATCAAGTCCTAATTAAGTTTAAAAATTATCAAGTCCTAATTAAGTCCTGAAATTATCAAGTCCTAACTAAGTCCTAAAATTATCAAGTCCTAATTAAGTCCTTATAGTATCAAGTACTAATTAGGTCCTAAAATCATCAAGTCCTAATCAAGTCCTAAAAGTATCAAGTCCTAATTAAGTCCAAAAATTCTCATGTCCTAATTAAGTCCTAAAATTATCAAGTCCTAATTAAGTCCTAAAATTATCAAGTCCTAACTAAGTCCTAAAATTATCAAGTCCTAATTAAGTCCTGAAATTATGAAGTCCTGTCTAAGTCCTAAAATAATCAAGTCCTAATTAGGTCCTAAAATTATCAAGTCCTAATTAAGTTTAAAAATTATCAAGTCCTAATTAAGTCCTAAAATTATCAAGTCCTAACTAAGTCCTAAAATTATCAAGTTCTAATTAAGTCCTACAATTACCAAGTCCTAATTAAGTCCTAAAATCATCAAGTCCTAATTAAGTCCTATAATTATCAAGTCCAAATTAAGTCCTAAAATTAGCAAGTCCTAATTAAGTTCTAAAATTATCAAGTCCTGATTAAGTCTTAAAGTATCTAGTCCTAATTAAGTCCTAAAATTATCAAGTCCTAATTAAGTCCTAAAATTCTCATATCCTAATTAAGTCCTAAAATTATTCTCTCCTAATTAAGTCCTAAAAGTATCAAGTCCTAATTAAGTCTAAAAATTCTCATGTCCTAACTAAGTCCTAAAATTATCAAGTCCTAATTAAGTCCTGAAATTATGAAGTCCTATCTAAGTCCTAAAATAATCAAGTCCTAATTAGGTCCTAAAATTATCAAGTCCTAATTAAGTTTAAAAATTATCAAGTCCTAATTAAGTCCTAAAATTATCAAGTCCTAACTAAGTCCTAAAATTATCAAGTTCTAATTAAGTCCTACAATTACCAAGTCATAATTAAGTCCTAAAATCATCAAGTCCTAATTAAGTCCTATAATTATCAAGTCCTAATTAAGTCCTAAAATTATCCAGTCCTAATTAAGTCCTTAAATTATCAAGTCCTAATTAAGTCCTAAAATAATCAAGTCCTAATTAAGTCCTAAAAGTATCAGGTCCTAATTAAGGCCTAACATAATCAAGTCCTAATAAAGTCCTAAAATTATCAAGTCCTAATTAAGTCCTAAAATTATGAAGTCCTAATTAAGTCTTAAAATTATCAAGTCCTAATTAAGTCCTAAAAATATTAAGTCCTAATTAAGTCCTAAACTTATCAAGTCTTATGTAAGTCCTAAAATTATCAAGTCCTAATAAAGTCCTAAAATTATCAAGTCCTAATTAAGTCCTAAAATTATCATGTCCTAATTAAGTCCTAACATAATCAAGTCCTAATAAAGTCCTAAAATTATCAAGTCCTAATTAAGTCCTAAAATTATGAAGTCCTAATTAAGTCTTAAAATTATCAAGTCCTAATTAAGTCCTAAAATTCTCATGTCCTAATTAAGTCCTAAAATAATCTAGTCCTAATTAAGTCCTGAAATTATCAAGTCCTATCTAAGTCCTAAAATAATCAAGTCCTAATTAAGTCCTAAAATCATCAAGTCCTATTTAAGTTCTAAAATTATTAAGTCCTGATTAAGTCTTAAAGTATCTAGTCCTAATTAGGTCCTAAAATTATCAAGTCCTAATTAAGTCCTAAAATCATCAAGTCCTAATTAAGTCCTAAAATCATCAAGTCCTATTTAAGTCCTAAAATAATCAAGTCTTAATTAAGTCCTAAAATTATCAAGTCCTAATTAAGTCCTAAAATTATCAAGTCCTAATTAAGTCCTAAAAATATCAAGCCCTAATAAAGTCCTAAAATTATCAAGTCCTACTTAAGTCCTGAAATTATCATGTCCTAATTAAGTCCTAAAATAATCAAGTCCTAATTAAGTCCTAAAATTATCAAGTCCTTATTAAGTCCTAAAAGTATCAAGTCCTAATTAAGTCCTAAAATTCTCATGTCCTAATTAAGTCTTAAAATTATCAAGTCCTAATTAAGTCCTAAAATTATCAAGTCCTAACTAAGTCCTAAAATTATTAAGTTCTAATTGAGTCCTACAATTACCAAGTCCTAATTAAGTCCTAAAATCATCAAGTCCTAATTAAGTCCTATAATTATCAAGTCCAAATTAAGTCCTAAAATTATCAAGTCCTAATTAAGTTCTAAAATTATCAAGTCCTGAATTAGTCTTAAAGTATCTAGTCCTAATTAAGTCCTAAAAGTATCAAGTCCTAATTAAGTCCTAAAATCATCAAGTCCTAATTAAGTCCTAAAATCATCAAGTCCTATTTAAGTCCTAAAATAATCAAGTCTTAATTAAGTCCTAAAATTATCAAGTCCTAATTAAGTCCTAAAATTATCAAGTCCTAATTAAGTCCTAAAAATATCAAGCCCTAATAAAGTCCTAAAATTATCAAGTCCTAATTAAGTCCTGAAATTATCATGTCCTAATTAAGTCCTAAAATAATCAAGTCCTAATTAAGTCCTAAAATTATCATGTCCTAATTAAGTCCTAAAAGTATCAAGTCCTAATTAAGTCCTAAAATTCTCATGTCCTAATTAAGTCTTAAAATTATCAAGTCCTAATTAAGTCCTAAAAATATCAAGCCCTAATAAAGTCCTAAAATTATCAAGTCCTAATTAAGTCCTGAAATTATCAAGTCCTAATTAAGTCCTAAAATTATCAAGTCCTAATTAAGTCCTAAAAGTATAAAGTCCTAATTAAGTCCTCAAATTCTCATGTCCTAATTAAGTCTTAAAATTATCAAGTCCTAATTAAGTCCTAAAAATATCAAGCCCTAATAAAGTCCTAAAATTATCAAGTCCTAATTAAGTCCTGAAATTATCATGTCCTAATTAAGTCCTAAAATAATCAAGTCCTAATTAAGTTCTAAAATTATTAAGTCCTATCTAAGTCCTAAAATAATCAAGTCCTAATTAGGTCCTAAAATTATCAAGTCCTAATTAAGATTAAAAATTATCAAGTCCTAATTAAGTCCTAAAATTATCAAGTCCTAACTAAGTCCTAAAATTATCAAGTCCTAATTAAGTCCTGAAATTATCATGTCCTAATTAAGTCCTAAAATAATCAAGTCCTAATTAAGTTCTAAAATTATTAAGTCCTGATTAAGTCTTAAAGTATCTAGTCCTAATTAGGTCCTAAAATTATCAAGTCCTAATTAAGTCCTAAAATTATCAAGTCCTAATTAAGTCTTAAAATTATCAAGTCCTAATTAAGTCCTAAACTTATCATGTCCTAATTAAGTCCTAAAATTATCAAGTCCTAATTAAGTCCTAAAAATATCAAGCCCTAATTAAGTCCTAAAAGTATCAAATCCTAATTAAGTCTAAAAATTCTCATGTCCTAATTAAGTCCTAAAATTATCAAGTCCTAATTAAGTCCTAAAATTATCAAGTCCTATCTAAGTCCTAAAATAATCAAGTCCTAATTAGGTCCTAAAATTATCAAGTCCTAATTAAGTCCTGAAATTATCATGTCCTAATTAAGTCCTAAAATAATCAAGTCCTAATTAAGTTCTAAAATTATTAAGTCCTATCTAAGTCCTAAAATAATCAAGTCCTAATTAGGTCCTAAAATTATCAAGTCCTTATTAAGATTAAAAATTATCAAGTCCTAATTAAGTCCTAAAATTATCAAGTCCTAACTAAGTCCTAAAATTATCAAGTCCTAATTAAGTCCTGAAATTATCATGTCCTAATTAAGTCCTAAAATAATCAAGTCCTAATTAAGTTCTAAAATTATTAAGTCCTGATTAAGTCTTAAAGTATCTAGTCCTAATTAGGTCCTAAAATTATCAAGTCCTAATTAAGTCCTAAAATTATCAAGTCCTAATTAAGTCTTAAAATTATCAAGTCCTAATTAAGTCCTAAACTTATCATGTCCTAATTAAGTCCTAAAATTATCAAGTCCTAATTAAGTCCTAAAAATATCAAGCCCTAATTAAGTCCTAAAAGTATCAAGTCCTAATTAAGTCTAAAAATTCTCATGTCCTAATTAAGTCCTAAAATTATCAAGTCCTAATTAAGTCCTAAAATTATCAAGTCCTATCTAAGTCCTAAAATAATCAAGTCCTAATTAGGTCCTAAAATTATCAAGTCCTAATTAAGTTTAAAAATTATCAAGTCCTAATTAAGTCCTGAAATTATCAAGTCCTAACTAAGTCCTAAAATTATCAAGTCCTAATTAAGTCCTTATAGTATCAAGTACTAATTAGGTCCTAAAATCATCAAGTCCTAATCAAGTCCTAAAAGTATCAAGTCCTAATTAAGTCCAAAAATTCTCATGTCCTAATTAAGTCCTAAAATTATCAAGTCCTAATTAAGTCCTAAAATTATCAAGTCCTAACTAAGTCCTAAAATTATCAAGTCCTAATTAAGTCCTGAAATTATGAAGTCCTGTCTAAGTCCTAAAATAATCAAGTCCTAATTAGGTCCTAAAATTATCAAGTCCTAATTAAGTTTAAAAATTATCAAGTCCTAATTAAGTCCTAAAATTATCAAGTCCTAACTAAGTCCTAAAATTATCAAGTTCTAATTAAGTCCTACAATTACCAAGTCCTAATTAAGTACTAAAATCATTAAGTCCTAATTAAGTCCTATAATTATCAAGTCCAAATTAAGTCCTAAAATTAGCAAGTCCTAATTAAGTTCTAAAATTATCAAGTCCTGATTAAGTCTTAAAGTATCTAGTCCTAATTAAGTCCTAAAATTATCAAGACCTAATTAAGTCCTAAAATTCTCATGTCCTAATTAAGTCCTAAAATTATCCACTCCTAATTAAGTCCTAAAAGTATCAAGTCCTAATTAAGTCTAAAAATTCTCATGTCCTAATTAAATCCTAAAATTATCAAGTCCTAATTAAGTCCTAAAATTCTCATGTCCTAATTAAGTCCTAAAATTATCCACTCCTAATTAAGTCCTAAAAGTATCAAGTCCTAATTAAGTCTAAAAATTCTCATGTCCTAACTAAGTCCTAAAATTATCAAGTTCTAATTAAGTCCTGAAATTATGAAGTCCTATCTAAGTCCTAAAATAATCAAGTCCTAATTAGGTCCTAAAATTATCAAGTCCTAATTAAGTTTAAAAATTATCAAGTCCTAATTAAGTCCTAAAATTATCAAGTCCTAACTAAGTCCTAAAATTATCAAGTTCTAATTAAGTCCTACAATTACCAAGTCCTAATTAAGTCCTAAAATCATCAAGTCCTAATTAAGTCCTATAATTATCAAGTCCTAATTAAGTCCTAAAATTATCAAGTCCTAATTAAGTCCTAAAATTCTCATGTCCTAATTAAGTCCTAAAATTATCCAGTCCTAATTAAGTCCTTAAATTATCAAGACCTAATTAAGTCCTAAAATAATCAAGTCCTAATTAAGTCCTAAAAGTATCAGGTCCTAATTAAGTGCTAACATAATCAAGTCCTAATAAAGTCCTAAAATTATCAAGTCCTAATTAAGTCCTAAAATTATGAAGTCCTAATTAAGTCTTAAAATTATCAAGTCCTAATTAAGTCCTAAAAATATTAAGTCCTAATTAAGTCCTAAACTTATCAAGTCTTATGTAAGTCCTAAAATTATCAAGTCCTAATAAAGTCCTAAAATTATCAAGTCCTAATTAAGTCCTGAAATTATCATGTCCTAATTAAGTCCTAACATAATCAAGTCCTAATAAAGTCCTAAAATTATCAAGTCCTAATTAAGTCCTAAAATTATGAAGTCCTAATTAAGTCTTAAAATTATCAAGTCCTAATTAAGTCCTAAAATTCTCATGTCCTAATTAAGTCCTAAAATAATCTAGTCCTAATTAAGTCCTAAAATTATCAAGTCCTAATTAAGTCCTAAAAGTATCAAGTCCTAATTAAGTCTAAAAATGCTCATGTCCTAATTAAGTCCTAAAATTATCAAGTCCTAATTAAGTCTTGAAATTATCAAGTCCTATCCAAGTCCTAAAATAATCAAGTCCTAATTAAGTCCTAAAATCATCAAGTCCTATTTAAGTCCTAAAATAATCAAGTCTTATTTAAGTCCTAAAATTATCAAGTCCTAATTAAGTCCTAAAATAATCAAGTCCTAATTAAGTCCTAAAATAATCAAGTCCTAATTAAGTCCTAAAATAATCAAGTCCTAATTAAGTCCTAAATTTATTAAGTCCTAATTTAGTCCTAAAAATATCAAGTCCTACTTAAGTCCTAAAATTATTAACTCCTAATTAAGTCCTAAAATTATCAAGTCCTATCTAAGTTCTAAAATCATCAAGTCCTAATTAAGTCCTAAAATTATCAAGTCCTAAAATTATCAAGTCCTAAAATTATGAAGTCCTAAAATTATCCAGTCCTAATTAAGTCCTTAAATTATCAAGTCCTAATTAAGTCCTAAAATAATCAAGTCCTAATTAAGTCCTAAAAGTATCAGGTCCTAATTAAGTCTTAAAATCATCAAGTCCTAATTAAGTCCTAAAATCATCAAGTCCTATTTAAGTCCTAAAATAATCAAGTCTTAATTAAGTCCTAAAATTATCAAGTCCTAATTAAGTCCTAAAATAATCAAGTCCTAATTAAGTCCTAAAATAATCAAGTCCTAATTAAGTCCTAAAATAATCAAGTCCTATCTAAGTCCTAAAATAATCAAGTCCTAATTAAGTCCTAAAATCATCAAGTCCTATTTAAGTCCTAAAATAATCAAGTCCTAATTAAGTCCTAAAATTATCAAGTCCTAATTAAGTCCTAAAATTATCAAGTTCTAATTAAGTCCTAAACTTATTAAGTCCTAATTAGGTCCTAAAATTATCAAGTCCTAATTAAGTTTAAAAATTATCAAGTCCTAATTAGGTCCTAAAATTATCAAGTCCTAATTAAGTCCTAAAATTATCAAGTCCTAATTAAGTCTTAAAATTATCAAGTCCTAATTAAGTCCTAAACTTATCATGTCCTAATTAAGTCCTAAAATTATCAAGTCCTAATTAAGTCCTAAAAATATCAAGCCCTAATTAAGTCCTAAAAGTATCAAATCCTAATTAAGTCTAAAAATTCTCATGTCCTAATTAAGTCCTAAAATTATCAAGTCCTAATTAAGTCCTAAAATTATCAAGTCCTATCTAAGTCCTAAAATAATCAAGTCCTAATTAGGTCCTAAAATTATCAAGTCCTAATTAAGTCCTGAAATTATCATGTCCTAATTAAGTCCTAAAATAATCAAGTCCTAATTAAGTTCTAAAATTATTAAGTCCTATCTAAGTCCTAAAATAATCAAGTCCTAATTAGGTCCTAAAATTATCAAGTCCTTATTAAGATTAAAAATTATCAAGTCCTAATTAAGTCCTAAAATTATCAAGTCCTAACTAAGTCCTAAAATTATCAAGTCCTAATTAAGTCCTGAAATTATCATGTCCTAATTAAGTCCTAAAATAATCAAGTCCTAATTAAGTTCTAAAATTATTAAGTCCTGATTAAGTCTTAAAGTATCTAGTCCTAATTAGGTCCTAAAATTATCAAGTCCTAATTAAGTCCTAAAATTATCAAGTCCTAATTAAGTCTTAAAATTATCAAGTCCTAATTAAGTCCTAAACTTATCATGTCCTAATTAAGTCCTAAAATTATCAAGTCCTAATTAAGTCCTAAAAATATCAAGCCCTAATTAAGTCCTAAAAGTATCAAGTCCTAATTAAGTCTAAAAATTCTCATGTCCTAATTAAGTCCTAAAATTATCAAGTCCTAATTAAGTCCTAAAATTATCAAGTCCTATCTAAGTCCTAAAATAATCAAGTCCTAATTAGGTCCTAAAATTATCAAGTCCTAATTAAGTTTAAAAATTATCAAGTCCTAATTAAGTCCTGAAATTATCAAGTCCTAACTAAGTCCTAAAATTATCAAGTCCTAATTAAGTCCTTATAGTATCAAGTACTAATTAGGTCCTAAAATCATCAAGTCCTAATCAAGTCCTAAAAGTATCAAGTCCTAATTAAGTCCAAAAATTCTCATGTCCTAATTAAGTCCTAAAATTATCAAGTCCTAATTAAGTCCTAAAATTATCAAGTCCTAACTAAGTCCTAAAATTATCAAGTCCTAATTAAGTCCTGAAATTATGAAGTCCTGTCTAAGTCCTAAAATAATCAAGTCCTAATTAGGTCCTAAAATTATCAAGTCCTAATTAAGTTTAAAAATTATCAAGTCCTAATTAAGTCCTAAAATTATCAAGTCCTAACTAAGTCCTAAAATTATCAAGTTCTAATTAAGTCCTACAATTACCAAGTCCTAATTAAGTACTAAAATCATTAAGTCCTAATTAAGTCCTATAATTATCAAGTCCAAATTAAGTCCTAAAATTAGCAAGTCCTAATTAAGTTCTAAAATTATCAAGTCCTGATTAAGTCTTAAAGTATCTAGTCCTAATTAAGTCCTAAAATTATCAAGACCTAATTAAGTCCTAAAATTCTCATGTCCTAATTAAGTCCTAAAATTATCCACTCCTAATTAAGTCCTAAAAGTATCAAGTCCTAATTAAGTCTAAAAATTCTCATGTCCTAATTAAATCCTAAAATTATCAAGTCCTAATTAAGTCCTAAAATTCTCATGTCCTAATTAAGTCCTAAAATTATCCACTCCTAATTAAGTCCTAAAAGTATCAAGTCCTAATTAAGTCTAAAAATTCTCATGTCCTAACTAAGTCCTAAAATTATCAAGTCCTAATTAAGTCCTAAAAATATCAAGCCCTAATTAAGTCCTAAAAGTATCAAGTCCTAATTAAGTCTAAAAATTCTCATGTCCTAATTAAGTCCTAAAATTATCAAGTCCTAATTAAGTCCTAAAATTATCAAGTCCTATCTAAGTCCTAAAATAATCAAGTCCTAATTAGGTCCTAAAATTATCAAGTCCTAATTAAGTTTAAAAATTATCAAGTCCTAATTAAGTCCTGAAATTATCAAGTCCTAACTAAGTCCTAAAATTATCAAGTCCTAATTAAGTCCTTATAGTATCAAGTACTAATTAGGTCCTAAAATCATCAAGTCCTAATCAAGTCCTAAAAGTATCAAGTCCTAATTAAGTCCAAAAATTCTCATGTCCTAATTAAGTCCTAAAATTATCAAGTCCTAATTAAGTCCTAAAATTATCAAGTCCTAACTAAGTCCTAAAATTATCAAGTCCTAATTAAGTTCTAAAATTATCAAGTCCTGAATTAGTCTTAAAGTATCTAGTCCTAATTAAGTCCTAAAAGTATCAAGTCCTAATTAAGTCCTAAAATCATCAAGTCCTAATTAAGTCCTAAAATCATCAAGTCCTATTTAAGTCCTAAAATAATCAAGTCTTAATTAAGTCCTAAAATTATCAAGTCCTAATTAAGTCCTAAAATTATCAAGTCCTAATTAAGTCCTAAAAATATCAAGCCCTAATAAAGTCCTAAAATTATCAAGTCCTAATTAAGTCCTGAAATTATCATGTCCTAATTAAGTCCTAAAATAATCAAGTCCTAATTAAGTCCTAAAATTATCATGTCCTAATTAAGTCCTAAAAGTATCAAGTCCTAATTAAGTCCTAAAATTCTCATGTCCTAATTAAGTCTTAAAATTATCAAGTCCTAATTAAGTCCTAAAAATATCAAGCCCTAATAAAGTCCTAAAATTATCAAGTCCTAATTAAGTCCTGAAATTATCAAGTCCTAATTAAGTCCTAAAATTATCAAGTCCTAATTAAGTCCTAAAAGTATAAAGTCCTAATTAAGTCCTCAAATTCTCATGTCCTAATTAAGTCTTAAAATTATCAAGTCCTAATTAAGTCCTAAAAATATCAAGCCCTAATAAAGTCCTAAAATTATCAAGTCCTAATTAAGTCCTGAAATTATCATGTCCTAATTAAGTCCTAAAATAATCAAGTCCTAATTAAGTTCTAAAATTATTAAGTCCTATCTAAGTCCTAAAATAATCAAGTCCTAATTAGGTCCTAAAATTATCAAGTCCTAATTAAGATTAAAAATTATCAAGTCCTAATTAAGTCCTAAAATTATCAAGTCCTAACTAAGTCCTAAAATTATCAAGTCCTAATTAAGTCCTGAAATTATCATGTCCTAATTAAGTCCTAAAATAATCAAGTCCTAATTAAGTTCTAAAATTATTAAGTCCTGATTAAGTCTTAAAGTATCTAGTCCTAATTAGGTCCTAAAATTATCAAGTCCTAATTAAGTCCTAAAATTATCAAGTCCTAATTAAGTCTTAAAATTATCAAGTCCTAATTAAGTCCTAAACTTATCATGTCCTAATTAAGTCCTAAAATTATCAAGTCCTAATTAAGTCCTAAAAATATCAAGCCCTAATTAAGTCCTAAAAGTATCAAATCCTAATTAAGTCTAAAAATTCTCATGTCCTAATTAAGTCCTAAAATTATCAAGTCCTAATTAAGTCCTAAAATTATCAAGTCCTATCTAAGTCCTAAAATAATCAAGTCCTAATTAGGTCCTAAAATTATCAAGTCCTAATTAAGTCCTGAAATTATCATGTCCTAATTAAGTCCTAAAATAATCAAGTCCTAATTAAGTTCTAAAATTATTAAGTCCTATCTAAGTCCTAAAATAATCAAGTCCTAATTAGGTCCTAAAATTATCAAGTCCTTATTAAGATTAAAAATTATCAAGTCCTAATTAAGTCCTAAAATTATCAAGTCCTAACTAAGTCCTAAAATTATCAAGTCCTAATTAAGTCCTGAAATTATCATGTCCTAATTAAGTCCTAAAATAATCAAGTCCTAATTAAGTTCTAAAATTATTAAGTCCTGATTAAGTCTTAAAGTATCTAGTCCTAATTAGGTCCTAAAATTATCAAGTCCTAATTAAGTCCTAAAATTATCAAGTCCTAATTAAGTCTTAAAATTATCAAGTCCTAATTAAGTCCTAAACTTATCATGTCCTAATTAAGTCCTAAAATTATCAAGTCCTAATTAAGTCCTAAAAATATCAAGCCCTAATTAAGTCCTAAAAGTATCAAGTCCTAATTAAGTCTAAAAATTCTCATGTCCTAATTAAGTCCTAAAATTATCAAGTCCTAATTAAGTCCTAAAATTATCAAGTCCTATCTAAGTCCTAAAATAATCAAGTCCTAATTAGGTCCTAAAATTATCAAGTCCTAATTAAGTTTAAAAATTATCAAGTCCTAATTAAGTCCTGAAATTATCAAGTCCTAACTAAGTCCTAAAATTATCAAGTCCTAATTAAGTCCTTATAGTATCAAGTACTAATTAGGTCCTAAAATCATCAAGTCCTAATCAAGTCCTAAAAGTATCAAGTCCTAATTAAGTCCAAAAATTCTCATGTCCTAATTAAGTCCTAAAATTATCAAGTCCTAATTAAGTCCTAAAATTATCAAGTCCTAACTAAGTCCTAAAATTATCAAGTCCTAATTAAGTCCTGAAATTATGAAGTCCTGTCTAAGTCCTAAAATAATCAAGTCCTAATTAGGTCCTAAAATTATCAAGTCCTAATTAAGTTTAAAAATTATCAAGTCCTAATTAAGTCCTAAAATTATCAAGTCCTAACTAAGTCCTAAAATTATCAAGTTCTAATTAAGTCCTACAATTACCAAGTCCTAATTAAGTACTAAAATCATTAAGTCCTAATTAAGTCCTATAATTATCAAGTCCAAATTAAGTCCTAAAATTAGCAAGTCCTAATTAAGTTCTAAAATTATCAAGTCCTGATTAAGTCTTAAAGTATCTAGTCCTAATTAAGTCCTAAAATTATCAAGACCTAATTAAGTCCTAAAATTCTCATGTCCTAATTAAGTCCTAAAATTATCCACTCCTAATTAAGTCCTAAAAGTATCAAGTCCTAATTAAGTCTAAAAATTCTCATGTCCTAATTAAATCCTAAAATTATCAAGTCCTAATTAAGTCCTAAAATTCTCATGTCCTAATTAAGTCCTAAAATTATCCACTCCTAATTAAGTCCTAAAAGTATCAAGTCCTAATTAAGTCTAAAAATTCTCATGTCCTAACTAAGTCCTAAAATTATCAAGTTCTAATTAAGTCCTGAAATTATGAAGTCCTATCTAAGTCCTAAAATAATCAAGTCCTAATTAGGTCCTAAAATTATCAAGTCCTAATTAAGTTTAAAAATTATCAAGTCCTAATTAAGTCCTAAAATTATCAAGTCCTAACTAAGTCCTAAAATTATCAAGTTCTAATTAAGTCCTACAATTACCAAGTCCTAATTAAGTCCTAAAATCATCAAGTCCTAATTAAGTCCTATAATTATCAAGTCCTAATTAAGTCCTAAAATTATCAAGTCCTAATTAAGTCCTAAAATTCTCATGTCCTAATTAAGTCCTAAAATTATCCAGTCCTAATTAAGTCCTTAAATTATCAAGACCTAATTAAGTCCTAAAATAATCAAGTCCTAATTAAGTCCTAAAAGTATCAGGTCCTAATTAAGTGCTAACATAATCAAGTCCTAATAAAGTCCTAAAATTATCAAGTCCTAATTAAGTCCTAAAATTATGAAGTCCTAATTAAGTCTTAAAATTATCAAGTCCTAATTAAGTCCTAAAAATATTAAGTCCTAATTAAGTCCTAAACTTATCAAGTCTTATGTAAGTCCTAAAATTATCAAGTCCTAATAAAGTCCTAAAATTATCAAGTCCTAATTAAGTCCTGAAATTATCATGTCCTAATTAAGTCCTAACATAATCAAGTCCTAATAAAGTCCTAAAATTATCAAGTCCTAATTAAGTCCTAAAATTATGAAGTCCTAATTAAGTCTTAAAATTATCAAGTCCTAATTAAGTCCTAAAATTCTCATGTCCTAATTAAGTCCTAAAATAATCTAGTCCTAATTAAGTCCTAAAATTATCAAGTCCTAATTAAGTCCTAAAAGTATCAAGTCCTAATTAAGTCTAAAAATGCTCATGTCCTAATTAAGTCCTAAAATTATCAAGTCCTAATTAAGTCTTGAAATTATCAAGTCCTATCCAAGTCCTAAAATAATCAAGTCCTAATTAAGTCCTAAAATCATCAAGTCCTATTTAAGTCCTAAAATAATCAAGTCTTATTTAAGTCCTAAAATTATCAAGTCCTAATTAAGTCCTAAAATAATCAAGTCCTAATTAAGTCCTAAAATAATCAAGTCCTAATTAAGTCCTAAAATAATCAAGTCCTAATTAAGTCCTAAATTTATTAAGTCCTAATTTAGTCCTAAAAATATCAAGTCCTACTTAAGTCCTAAAATTATTAACTCCTAATTAAGTCCTAAAATTATCAAGTCCTATCTAAGTTCTAAAATCATCAAGTCCTAATTAAGTCCTAAAATTATCAAGTCCTAAAATTATCAAGTCCTAAAATTATGAAGTCCTAAAATTATCCAGTCCTAATTAAGTCCTTAAATTATCAAGTCCTAATTAAGTCCTAAAATAATCAAGTCCTAATTAAGTCCTAAAAGTATCAGGTCCTAATTAAGTCTTAAAATCATCAAGTCCTAATTAAGTCCTAAAATCATCAAGTCCTATTTAAGTCCTAAAATAATCAAGTCTTAATTAAGTCCTAAAATTATCAAGTCCTAATTAAGTCCTAAAATAATCAAGTCCTAATTAAGTCCTAAAATAATCAAGTCCTAATTAAGTCCTAAAATAATCAAGTCCTATCTAAGTCCTAAAATAATCAAGTCCTAATTAAGTCCTAAAATCATCAAGTCCTATTTAAGTCCTAAAATAATCAAGTCCTAATTAAGTCCTAAAATTATCAAGTCCTAATTAAGTCCTAAAATTATCAAGTTCTAATTAAGTCCTAAACTTATTAAGTCCTAATTAGGTCCTAAAATTATCAAGTCCTAATTAAGTTTAAAAATTATCAAGTCCTAATTAGGTCCTAAAATTATCAAGTCCTAATTAAGTCCTAAAATTATCAAGTCCTAATTAAGTCTTAAAATTATCAAGTCCTAATTAAGTCCTAAACTTATCATGTCCTAATTAAGTCCTAAAATTATCAAGTCCTAATTAAGTCCTAAAAATATCAAGCCCTAATTAAGTCCTAAAAGTATCAAATCCTAATTAAGTCTAAAAATTCTCATGTCCTAATTAAGTCCTAAAATTATCAAGTCCTAATTAAGTCCTAAAATTATCAAGTCCTATCTAAGTCCTAAAATAATCAAGTCCTAATTAGGTCCTAAAATTATCAAGTCCTAATTAAGTCCTGAAATTATCATGTCCTAATTAAGTCCTAAAATAATCAAGTCCTAATTAAGTTCTAAAATTATTAAGTCCTATCTAAGTCCTAAAATAATCAAGTCCTAATTAGGTCCTAAAATTATCAAGTCCTTATTAAGATTAAAAATTATCAAGTCCTAATTAAGTCCTAAAATTATCAAGTCCTAACTAAGTCCTAAAATTATCAAGTCCTAATTAAGTCCTGAAATTATCATGTCCTAATTAAGTCCTAAAATAATCAAGTCCTAATTAAGTTCTAAAATTATTAAGTCCTGATTAAGTCTTAAAGTATCTAGTCCTAATTAGGTCCTAAAATTATCAAGTCCTAATTAAGTCCTAAAATTATCAAGTCCTAATTAAGTCTTAAAATTATCAAGTCCTAATTAAGTCCTAAACTTATCATGTCCTAATTAAGTCCTAAAATTATCAAGTCCTAATTAAGTCCTAAAAATATCAAGCCCTAATTAAGTCCTAAAAGTATCAAGTCCTAATTAAGTCTAAAAATTCTCATGTCCTAATTAAGTCCTAAAATTATCAAGTCCTAATTAAGTCCTAAAATTATCAAGTCCTATCTAAGTCCTAAAATAATCAAGTCCTAATTAGGTCCTAAAATTATCAAGTCCTAATTAAGTTTAAAAATTATCAAGTCCTAATTAAGTCCTGAAATTATCAAGTCCTAACTAAGTCCTAAAATTATCAAGTCCTAATTAAGTCCTTATAGTATCAAGTACTAATTAGGTCCTAAAATCATCAAGTCCTAATCAAGTCCTAAAAGTATCAAGTCCTAATTAAGTCCAAAAATTCTCATGTCCTAATTAAGTCCTAAAATTATCAAGTCCTAATTAAGTCCTAAAATTATCAAGTCCTAACTAAGTCCTAAAATTATCAAGTCCTAATTAAGTCCTGAAATTATGAAGTCCTGTCTAAGTCCTAAAATAATCAAGTCCTAATTAGGTCCTAAAATTATCAAGTCCTAATTAAGTTTAAAAATTATCAAGTCCTAATTAAGTCCTAAAATTATCAAGTCCTAACTAAGTCCTAAAATTATCAAGTTCTAATTAAGTCCTACAATTACCAAGTCCTAATTAAGTACTAAAATCATTAAGTCCTAATTAAGTCCTATAATTATCAAGTCCAAATTAAGTCCTAAAATTAGCAAGTCCTAATTAAGTTCTAAAATTATCAAGTCCTGATTAAGTCTTAAAGTATCTAGTCCTAATTAAGTCCTAAAATTATCAAGACCTAATTAAGTCCTAAAATTCTCATGTCCTAATTAAGTCCTAAAATTATCCACTCCTAATTAAGTCCTAAAAGTATCAAGTCCTAATTAAGTCTAAAAATTCTCATGTCCTAATTAAATCCTAAAATTATCAAGTCCTAATTAAGTCCTAAAATTCTCATGTCCTAATTAAGTCCTAAAATTATCCACTCCTAATTAAGTCCTAAAAGTATCAAGTCCTAATTAAGTCTAAAAATTCTCATGTCCTAACTAAGTCCTAAAATTATCAAGTCCTAATTAAGTCCTAAAAATATCAAGCCCTAATTAAGTCCTAAAAGTATCAAGTCCTAATTAAGTCTAAAAATTCTCATGTCCTAATTAAGTCCTAAAATTATCAAGTCCTAATTAAGTCCTAAAATTATCAAGTCCTATCTAAGTCCTAAAATAATCAAGTCCTAATTAGGTCCTAAAATTATCAAGTCCTAATTAAGTTTAAAAATTATCAAGTCCTAATTAAGTCCTGAAATTATCAAGTCCTAACTAAGTCCTAAAATTATCAAGTCCTAATTAAGTCCTTATAGTATCAAGTACTAATTAGGTCCTAAAATCATCAAGTCCTAATCAAGTCCTAAAAGTATCAAGTCCTAATTAAGTCCAAAAATTCTCATGTCCTAATTAAGTCCTAAAATTATCAAGTCCTAATTAAGTCCTAAAATTATCAAGTCCTAACTAAGTCCTAAAATTATCAAGTCCTAATTAAGTCCTGAAATTATGAAGTCCTGTCTAAGTCCTAAAATAATCAAGTCCTAATTAGGTCCTAAAATTATCAAGTCCTAATTAAGTTTAAAAATTATCAAGTCCTAATTAAGTCCTAAAATTATCAAGTCCTAACTAAGTCCTAAAATTATCAAGTTCTAATTAAGTCCTACAATTACCAAGTCCTAATTAAGTACTAAAATCATTAAGTCCTAATTAAGTCCTATAATTATCAAGTCCAAATTAAGTCCTAAAATTAGCAAGTCCTAATTAAGTTCTAAAATTATCAAGTCCTGATTAAGTCTTAAAGTATCTAGTCCTAATTAAGTCCTAAAATTATCAAGACCTAATTAAGTCCTAAAATTCTCATGTCCTAATTAAGTCCTAAAATTATCCACTCCTAATTAAGTCCTAAAAGTATCAAGTCCTAATTAAGTCTAAAAATTCTCATGTCCTAATTAAATCCTAAAATTATCAAGTCCTAATTAAGTCCTAAAATTCTCATGTCCTAATTAAGTCCTAAAATTATCCACTCCTAATTAAGTCCTAAAAGTATCAAGTCCTAATTAAGTCTAAAAATTCTCATGTCCTAACTAAGTCCTAAAATTATCAAGTTCTAATTAAGTCCTGAAATTATGAAGTCCTATCTAAGTCCTAAAATAATCAAGTCCTAATTAGGTCCTAAAATTATCAAGTCCTAATTAAGTTTAAAAATTATCAAGTCCTAATTAAGTCCTAAAATTATCAAGTCCTAACTAAGTCCTAAAATTATCAAGTTCTAATTAAGTCCTACAATTACCAAGTCCTAATTAAGTCCTAAAATCATCAAGTCCTAATTAAGTCCTATAATTATCAAGTCCTAATTAAGTCCTAAAATTATCAAGTCCTAATTAAGTCCTAAAATTCTCATGTCCTAATTAAGTCCTAAAATTATCCAGTCCTAATTAAGTCCTTAAATTATCAAGTCCTAATTAAGTCCTAAAATAATCAAGTCCTAATTAAGTCCTAAAAGTATCAGGTCCTAATTAAGTGCTAACATAATCAAGTCCTAATAAAGTCCTAAAATTATCAAGTCCTAATTAAGTCCTAAAATTATGAAGTCCTAATTAAGTCTTAAAATTATCAAGTCCTAATTAAGTCCTAAAAATATTAAGTCCTAATTAAGTCCTAAACTTATCAAGTCTTATGTAGGTCCTAAAATTATCAAGTCCTAATAAAGTCCTAAAATTATCAAGTCCTAATTAAGTCCTGAAATTATCATGTCCTAATTAAGTCCTAACATAATCAAGTCCTAATAAAGTCCTAAAATTATCAAGTCCTAATTAAGTCCTAAAATTATGAAGTCCTAATTAAGTCTTAAAATTATCAAGTCCTAATTAAGTCCTAAAATTCTCATGTCCTAATTAAGTCCTAAAATAATCTAGTCCTAATTAAGTCCTAAAATTATCAAGTCCTAATTAAGTCCTAAAAGTATCAAGTCCTAATTAAGTCTAAAAATGCTCATGTCCTAATTAAGTCCTAAAATTATCAAGTCCTAATTAAGTCTTGAAATTATCAAGTCCTATCCAAGTCCTAAAATAATCAAGTCCTAATTAAGTCCTAAAATCATCAAGTCCTATTTAAGTCCTAAAATAATCAAGTCTTATTTAAGTCCTAAAATTATCAAGTCCTAATTAAGTCCTAAAATAATCAAGTCCTAATTAAGTCCTAAAATAATCAAGTCCTAATTAAGTCCTAAAATAATCAAGTCCTAATTAAGTCCTAAATTTATTAAGTCCTAATTTAGTCCTAAAAATATCAAGTCCTACTTAAGTCCTAAAATTATTAACTCCTAATTAAGTCCTAAAATTATCAAGTCCTATCTAAGTTCTAAAATCATCAAGTCCTAATTAAGTCCTAAAATTATCAAGTCCTAAAATTATCAAGTCCTAAAATTATGAAGTCCTAAAATTATCCAGTCCTAATTAAGTCCTTAAATTATCAAGTCCTAATTAAGTCCTAAAATAATCAAGTCCTAATTAAGTCCTAAAAGTATCAGGTCCTAATTAAGTCTTAAAATCATCAAGTCCTAATTAAGTCCTAAAATCATCAAGTCCTATTTAAGTCCTAAAATAATCAAGTCTTAATTAAGTCCTAAAATTATCAAGTCCTAATTAAGTCCTAAAATAATCAAGTCCTAATTAAGTCCTAAAATAATCAAGTCCTAATTAAGTCCTAAAATAATCAAGTCCTATCTAAGTCCTAAAATAATCAAGTCCTAATTAAGTCCTAAAATCATCAAGTCCTATTTAAGTCCTAAAATAATCAAGTCCTAATTAAGTCCTAAAATTATCAAGTCCTAATTAAGTCCTAAAATTATCAAGTTCTAATTAAGTCCTAAACTTATTAAGTCCTAATTAGGTCCTAAAATTATCAAGTCCTAATTAAGTTTAAAAATTATCAAGTCCTAATTAAGTCCTAAAATTATCAAGTCCTAACTAAGTCCTAAAATTATCAAGTTCTAATTAAGTCCTACAATTACCAAGTCCTAATTAAGTACTAAAATCATTAAGTCCTAATTAAGTCCTATAATTATCAAGTCCAAATTAAGTCCTAAAATTAGCAAGTCCTAATTAAGTTCTAAAATTATCAAGTCCTGATTAAGTCTTAAAGTATCTAGTCCTAATTAAGTCCTAAAATTATCAAGACCTAATTAAGTCCTAAAATTCTCATGTCCTAATTAAGTCCTAAAATTATCCACTCCTAATTAAGTCCTAAAAGTATCAAGTCCTAATTAAGTCTAAAAATTCTCATGTCCTAATTAAGTCCTAAAATTATCAAGTCCTAATTAAGTCCTAAAATTCTCATGTCCTAATTAAGTCCTAAAATTATCCACTCCTAATTAAGTCCTAAAAGTATCAAGTTCTAATTAAGTCTAAAAATTCTCATGTCCTAACTAAGTCCTAAAATTATCAAGTTCTAATTAAGTCCTGAAATTATGAAGTCCTATCTAAGTCCTAAAATAATCAAGTCCTAATTAGGTCCTAAAATTATCAAGTCCTAATTATGTTTAAAAATTATCAAGTCCTAATTAAGTCCTAAAATTATCAAGTCCTAACTAAGTCCTAAAATTATCAAGTTCTAATTAAGTCCTACAATTACCAAGTCCTAATTAAGTCCTAAAATCATCAAGTCCTAATTAAGTCCTATAATTATCAAGTCCTAATTAAGTCCTAAAATTATCAAGTCCTAATTAAGTCCTAAAATTCTCATGTCCTAATTAAGTCCTAAAATTATCCAGTCCTAATTAAGTCCTTAAATTATCAAGTCCTAATTAAGTCCTAAAATAATCAAGTCCTAATTAAGTCCTAAAAGTATCAGGTCCTAATTAAGTCCTAACATAATCAAGTCCTAATAAAGTCCTAAAATTATCAAGTCCTAATTAAGTCCTAAAATTATGAAGTCCTAATTAAGTCTTAAAATTATCAAGTCCTAATTAAGTCCTAAAAATATTAAGTCCTAATTAAGTCCTAAACTTATCAAGTCTTATGTAAGTCCTAAAATTATCAAGTCCTAATAAAGTCCTACAATTATCAAGTCCTAATTAAGTCCTGAAATTATCATGTCCTAATTAAGTCCTAACATAATCAAGTCCTAATAAAGTCCTAAAATTATCAAGTCCTAATTAAGTCCTAAAATTATGAAGTCCTAATTAAGTCTTAAAATTATCAAGTCCTAATTAAGTCCTAAAATTCTCATGTCCTAATTAAGTCCTAAAATAATCTAGTCCTAATTAAGTGCTAAAATTATCAAGTCCTAATTAAGTCCTAAAAGTATCAAGTCCTAATTAAGTCTAAAAATGCTCATGTCCTAATTAAGTCCTAAAATTATCAAGTCCTAATTAAGTCTTGAAATTATCAAGTCCTATCCAAGTCCTAAAATAATCAAGTCCTAATTAAGTCCTAAAATCATCAAGTCCTATTTAAGTCCTAAAATAATCAAGTCTTATTTAAGTCCTAAAATTATCAAGTCCTAATTAAGTCCTAAAATAATCAAGTCCTAATTAAGTCCTAAAATAATCAAGTCCTAATTAAGTCCTAAAATAATCAAGTCCTAATTAAGTCCTAAATTTATTAAGTCCTAATTTAGTCCTAAAAATATCAAGTCCTACTTAAGTCCTAAAATTATTAACTCCTAATTAAGTCCTAAAATTATCAAGTCCTATCTAAGTTCTAAAATCATCAAGTCCTAATTAAGTCCTAAAATTATCAAGTCCTAAAATTATCAAGTCCTAAAATTATCAAGTCCTAAAATTATCCAGTCCTAATTAAGTCCTTAAATTATCAAGTCCTAATTAAGTCCTAAAATAATCAAGTCCTAATTAAGTCCTAAAAGTATCAGGTCCTAATTAAGTCTTAAAATCATCAAGTCCTAATTAAGTCCTAAAATTATCAAGTCCTAATTAAGTCCTGAAATTATCATGTCCTAATTAAGTCCTAACATAATCAAGTCCTAATAAAGTCCTAAAATTATCAAGTCCTAATTAAGTCCTAAAATTATGAAGTCCTAATTAAGTCTTAAAATTATCAAGTCCTAATTAAGTCCTAACATAATCAAGTCCTAATTAAGTCCTAAAATCATCAAGTCCTATTTAAGTCCTAAAATAATCAAGTCCTAATTAAGTCCTAAAATTATCAAGTCCTAATTAAGTCCTAAAATTATCAAGTTCTAATTAAGTCCTAAACTTATTAAGTCCTAATTAGGTCCTAAAATTATCAAGTCCTAATTAAGTGCTAAAATTATCAAGTCCTAATTATGTCCTGAAATTATCAAGTCCTAATTAAGTCCTAAAATTATTAAGTTCTAATTAAGTCCTAAACTTATTAAGTCCTAATTAGGTCCTAAAATTATCAAGTCCTAATTAAGTGCTAAAATTATCAAGTCCTAATTAAGTCCAAAAATTCTCATGTCCTAATTAAGTCCTAAAATTATCAAGTCCTAATTAAGTCCTGAAATTATCAAGTCCTAATTAAGTCCTAAAATTATTAAGTTCTAATTAAGTCCTAAACTTATTAAGTCCTAATTAGGTCCTAAAATTATCAAGTCCTAATTAAGTCCTAAAATTATCAAGTCCTAATTAAGTCCAAAAATTCTCATGTCCTAATTAAGACCTAAAATTATCAAGTCCTAATTAAGTCCTTATAGTATCAAGTACTAATTAGGTCCTAAAATCATCAAGTCCTAATCAAGTCCTAAAAGTATCAAGTCCTAATTAAGTCCAAAAATTCTCATGTCCTAATTAAGTCCTAAAATTATCATGTCCTATTAAGTCCTAAAATAATCAAGTCCTAATTAAGTCCTAAAATAATCAAGTCCTAATTAAGTCCTAAAATTATCAAGACCTAATTAAGTCCTAAAATTCTCATGTCCTAATTTAGTCCTAAAATTATCCACTCCTAATTAAGTCCTAAAAGTATCAAGTCCTAATTAAGTCTAAAAATTCTCATGTCCTAATTAAGTCCTAAAATTATCAAGTCCTAATTAAGTCCTAAAATTCTCATGTCCTAATTAAGTCCTAAAATTATCCACTCCTAATTAAGTCCTAAAAGTATCAAGTCCTAATTAAGTCTAAAAATTCTCATGTCCTAACTAAGTCCTAAAATTATCAAGTTCTAATTAAGTCCTGAAATTATGAAGTCCTATCTAAGTCCTAAAATAATCAAGTCCTAATTAGGTCCTAAAATTATCAAGTCCTAATTAAGTTTAAAAATTATCAAGTCCTAATTAAGTCCTAAAATTATCAAGTCCTAACTAAGTCCTAAAATTATCAAGTTCTAATTAAGTCCTACAATTACCAAGTCCTAATTAAGTCCTAAAATCATCAAGTCCTAATTAAGTCCTATAATTATCAAGTCCTAATTAAGTCCTAAAATTATCAAGTCCTAATTAAGTCCTAAAATTCTCATGCCCTAATTAAGTCCTAAAATTATCCAGTCCTAATTAAGTCCTAAAATTATCCAGTCCTAATTAAGTCCTTAAATTATCAAGTCCTAATTAAGTCCTAAAATAATCAAGTCCTAATTAAGTCCTAAAAGTATCAGGTCCTAATTAAGTCCTAACATAATCAAGTCCTAATAAAGTCCTAAAATTATCAAGTCCTAATTAAGTCCTAAAATTATGAAGTCCTAATTAAGTCTTAAAATTATCAAGTCCTTATTAAGTCCTAAAAATATTAAGTCCTAATTAAGTCCTAAACTTATCAAGTCTTATGTAAGTCCTAAAATTATCAAGTCCTAATAAAGTCCTAAAATTATCAAGTCCTAATTAAGTCCTGAAATTATCATGTCCTAATTAAGTCCTAACATAATCAAGTCCTAATAAAGTCCTAAAATTATCAAGTCCTAATTAAGTCCTAAAATTATGAAGTCCTAATTAAGTCTTAAAATTATCAAGTCCTAATTAAGTCCTAACATAATCAAGTCCTAATTAAGTCCTAAAATAATCAAGTCCTATCTAAGTCCTAAAATAATCAAGTCCTAATTAAGTCCTAAAATCATCAAGTCCTATTTAAGTCCTAAAATAATCAAGTCCTAATTAAGTCCTAAAATTATCAAGTCCTAATTAAGTCCTAAAATTATCAAGTTCTAATTAAGTCCTAAACTTATTAAGTCCTAATTAGGTCCTAAAATTATCAAGTCCTAATTAAGTGCTAAAATTATCAAGTCCTAATTAAGTCCAAAAATTCTCATGTCCTAATTAAGTCCTAAAATTATCAAGTCCTAATTAAGTCCTGAAATTATCAAGTCCTAATTAAGTCCTAAAATTATCAAGTCCTAATTAAGTCCTAAAATTATCAAGTCCTAATTAAGTCCAAAAATTCTCATGTCCTAATTAAGACCTAAAATTATCAAGTCCTAATTAAGTCCTAAAAGTATCAAGTCCTAATTAAGTCCAAAAATTCTCATGTCCTAATTAAGTCCTAAAATTATCATGTCCTATTAAGTCCTAAAATTATCAAGTCCTAACTAAGTCCTAAAATTATCAAGTTCTAATTAAGTCCTAAAATTACCAAGTCCTAATTAAGTCCTAAAATCACCAAGTCCTAATTAAGTCTTAAAGTATCTAGTCCAAATTAAGTCCTAAAATTATCAAGTCCTAATTAAGTCCTAAAATTCTCATGTCCTAATTAAGTCCTAAAATTATCCACTCCTAATTAAGTCCTAAAATTATCAAGTCCTAATTAAGTCCTAATTAAGTCCTTAAATTATCAAGTCCTAATTGAGTCCTGAAATTATCATGTCCTAATTAAGTCCTAAAATAATCAAGTCCTAATAAAGTCCTAAAATTATCAAGTCCTAATTAAGTCCTAAAATTATGAAGTCCTAATTAAGTCTTAAAATTATCAAGTCCTAATTAAGTCCTAAAATTCTCATGTCCTAATTAAGTCCTAAAATAATCTAGTCCTAATTAAGTCCTAAAATTATCAAATCCTAATTAAGTCCTAAAAGTATCAAGTCCTAATTAAGTCTAAAAATTCTCATGTCCTAATTAAGTCCTAAAATTATCAAGTCCTAATTAAGTCCTGAAATTATCAAGTCCTATCTAAGTCCTAAAATAATCAAGTCCTAATTAAGTCCTAAAATCATCAAGTCCTATTTAAGTTCTAAAATTATTAAGTCCTGATTAAGTCTTAAAGTATCTAGTCCTAATTAGGTCCTAAAATTATCAAGTCCTAATTAAGTCCTAAAATAATCAAGTCCTAATAAAGTCCTAAAATTATCAAGTCCTAATTAAGTCCTAAAATTATGAAGTCCTAATTAAGTCTTAAAATTATCAAGTCCTAATTAAGTCCTAAAATTCTCATGTCCTAATTAAGTCCTAAAATTATCAAGTCCTAATTAAGTCCTAAAAGTATCAAGTCCTAATTAAGTCCTAAAATTCTCATGTCCTAATTAAGTCTTAAAATTATGAAGTCCTAATTAAGTCCTAAAAATATTAAGTCCTAATTAAGTCCTAAACTTATCAAGTCCTATGTAAGTCCTAAAATTATCAAGTCCTAATTAAGTCCTAAAATTTCAAGCCCTCATAAAGTCCTTAAATTATCAAGTCCCAATTGAGTCCTGAAATTATCATGTCCTAATTAAGTCCTAAAATAATCAAGTCCTAATAAAGTCCTAAAATTATCAAGTCCTAATTAAGTCCTAAAATTATGAAGTCCTAATTAAGTCTTAAAATTATCAAGTCCTAATTAAGTCCTAAATTTCTCATGTCCTAATTAAGTCCTAAAATAATCTAGTCCTAATTAAGTCCTAAAATTATCAAATCCTAATTAAGTCCTAAAAGTATCAAGTCCTAATTAAGTCTAAAAATTCTCATGTCCTAATTAAGTCCTAAAATTATCAAGTCCTAATTAAGTCCTGAATTTATCAAGTCCTATCTAAGTCCTAAAATAATCAAGTCCTAATTAAGTCCTAAAATCATCAAGTCCTATTTAAGTTCTAAAATTATTAAGTCCTGATTAAGTCTTAAAGTATCTAGTCCTAATTAGGTCCTAAAATTATCAAGTCCTAATTAAGTCCTAAAATTATCAAGTCCTAATTAAGTCTTAAAATTATCAAGTCCTAATTAAGTCCTAAACTTATCATGTCCTAATTAAGTCCTAAAATTATCAAGTCCTAATTAAGTCCTAAAAATATCAAGCCCTAATAAAGTCCTAAAATTATCAAGTCCTAATTGAGTCCTGAAATTATTATGTCCTAATTAAGTCCTAAAATAATCAAGTCCTAATAAAGTCCTAAAATTATCAAGTCCTAATTAAGTCCTAAAATTATGAAGTCCTAATTAAGTCTTAAAATTATCAAGTCCTAATTAAGTCCTAAAATTCTCATGTCCTAATTAAGTCCTAAAATTATCAAGTCCTAATTAAGTCCTAAAAGTATCAAGTCCTAATTAAGTCCTCAAATTCTCATGTCCTAATTAAGTCCTAAAATAATCAAGTCCTAATTAAGTTCTAAAATTATTAAGTCCTATCTAAGTCCTAAAATAATCAAGTCCTAATTAGGTCCTAAAATTATCAAGTCCTAATTAAGATTAAAAATTATCAAGTCCTAATTAAGTCCTAAAATTATCAAGTCCTAACTAAGTCCTAAAATTATCAAGTCCTAATTAAGTCCTGAAATTATCATGTCCTAATTAAGTCCTAAAATAATCAAGTCCTAATTAAGTTCTAAAATTATTAAGTCCTGATTAAGTCTTAAAGTATCTAGTCCTAATTAGGTCCTAAAATTATCAAGTCCTAATTAAGTCCTAAAATTATCAAGTCCTAATTAAGTCTTAAAATTATCAAGTCCTAATTAAGTCCTAAACTTATCATGTCCTAATTAAGTCCTAAAATTATCAAGTCCTAATTAAGTCCTAAAAATATCAAGCCCTAATTAAGTCCTAAAAGTATCAAGTCCTAATTAAGTCTAAAAATTCTCATGTCCTAATTAAGTCCTAAAATTATCAAGTCCTAATTAAGTTCTAAAATTATCAAGTCCTATCTAAGTCCTAAAATAATCAAGTCCTAATTAGGTCCTAAAATTATCAAGTCCTAATTAAGTTTAAAAATTATCAAGTCCTAATTAAGTCCTGAAATTATCAAGTCCTAACTAAGTCCTAAAATTATCAAGTCCTAAATAAGTCCTTATAGTATCAAGTACTAATTAGGTCCTAAAATCATCAAGTCCTAATCAAGTCCTAAAAGTATCAAGTCCTAATTAAGTCCAAAAATTCTCATGTCCTAATTAAGTCTCAAAATTATCAAGTCCTAATTAAGTCCTAAAATTATCAAGTCCTAACTAAGTCCTAAAATTATCAAGTCCTAATTAAGTCCTGAAATTATGAAGTCCTGTCTAAGTCCTAAAATAATCAAGTCCTAATTAGGTCCTACAATTATCACGTCCTAATTAAGTTTAAAAATTATCAAGTCCTAATTAAGTCCTAAAATTATCAAGTCCTAACTAAGTCCTAAAATTATCAAGTTCTAATTAAGTCCTACAATTACCAAGTCCTAATTAAGTCCTAAAATCATCAAGTCCTAATTAAGTCCTATAATTATCAAGTCCAAATTAAGTCCTAAAATTAGCAAGTCCTAATTAAGTTCTAAAATTATCAAGTCCTGATTAAGTCTTAAAGTATCTAGTCCTAATTAAGTCCTAAAATTATCAAGTCCTAATTAAGTCCTAAAATTCTCATGTCCTAATTAAGTCTAAAAATTCTCATGTCCTAATTAAGTCCTAAAATTATCAAGTCCTAATTAAGTCCTAAAATTCTCATGTCCTAATTAAGTCCTAAAATTATCCACTCCTAATTAAGTCCTAAAAGTATCAAGTCCTAATTAAGTCTAAAAATTCTCATGTCCTAACTAAGTCCTAAAATTATCAAGTCCTAATTAAGTCCTGAAATTATGAAGTCCTATCTAAGTCCTAAAATAATCAAGTCCTAATTAGGTCCTAAAATTATCAAGTCCTAATTAAGTTTAAAAATTATCAAGTCCTAATTAAGTCCTAAAATTATCAAGTCCTAACTAAGTCCTAAAATTATCAAGTTCTAATTAAGTCCTACAATTACCAAGTCCTAATTAAGTCCTAAAATCATCAAGTCCTAATTAAGTCCTATAATTATCAAGTCCTAATTAAGTCCTAAAATTATCAAGTCCTAATTAAGTCCTAAAATTCTCATGTCCTTATTAAGTCCTAAAATTATCCAGTCCTAATTAAGTCCTTAAATTATCAAGTCCTAATTAAGTCCTAAAATAATCAAGTCCTAATTAAGTCCTAAAAGTATCAGGTCCTAATTAAGTCCTAACATAATCAAGTCCTAATAAAGTCCTAAAATTATCAAGTCCTAATTAAGTCCTAAAATTATGAAGTCCTAATTAAGTCTTAAAATTATCAAGTCCTAATTAAGTCCTAAAAATATTAAGTCCTAATTAAGTCCTAAAATTATCAAGTCCTAATTAAGTCCTAAAATTATGAAGTCCTAATTAAGTCTTAAAATTATCAAGTCCTAATTAAGTCCTAAAATTCTCATGTCCTAATTAAGTCCTAAAATAATCTAGTCCTAATTAAGTCCTAAAATTATCAAGTCCTAATTAAGTCCTAAAAGTATCAAGTCCTAATTAAGTCTAAAAATGCTCATGTCCTAATTAAGTCCTAAAATTATCAAGTCCTAATTAAGTCTTGAAATTATCAAGTCCTATCCAAGTCCTAAAATAATCAAGTCCTAATTAAGTCCTAAAATCATCAAGTCCTATTTAAGTCCTAAAATAATCAAGTCTTATTTAAGTCCTAAAATTATCAAGTCCTAATTAAGTCCTAAAATAATCAAGTTCTAATTAAGTCCTAAAATAATCAAGTCCTAATTAAGTCCTAAAATAATCAAGTCCTAATTAAGTCTTAAAATAATCAAGTCCTAATTAAGTCCTAAATTTATTAAGTCCTAATTTAGTCCTAAAAATATCAAGTCCTACTTAAGTCCTAAAATAATCAAGTCCTAATTAAGTCCTAAAAGTATCAGGTCCTTATTAAGTCTTAAAATCATCAAGTCCTAATTAAGTCCTAAAATAATCAAGTCCTAATTAAGTCCTAAAATTATCAAGTCCTAATTAAGTCCTAAAATAATCAAGTCCTAATTAAGTCCTAAAATGATCAAGTCCTAATTAAGTCCTAAAATAATCAAGTCCTAATTAAGTCCTAAATTTATTAAGTCCTAATTTAGTCCTAAAAATATCAAGTCCTACTTAAGTCCTAAAATTATTAACTCCTAATTAAGTCCTAAAATTATCAAGTCCTATCTAAGTTCTAAAATCATCAAGTCCTAATTAAGTCCTAAAATTATCAAGTCCTAAAATTATCAAGTCCTAAAATTATCAAGTCCTAATTAAGTCCTAAAATTATGAAGTCCTAATTAAGTCTTAAAATTATCAAGTCCTAATTAAGTCCTAAATTTCTCATGTCCTAATTAAGTCCTAAAATAATCTAGTCCTAATTAAGTCCTAAAATTATCAAATCCTAATTAAGTCCTAAAAGTATCAAGTCCTAATTAAGTCTAAAAATTCTCATGTCCTAATTAAGTCCTAAAATTATCAAGTCCTAATTAAGTCCTGAATTTATCAAGTCCTATCTAAGTCCTAAAATAATCAAGTCCTAATTAAGTCCTAAAATCATCAAGTCCTATTTAAGTTCTAAAATTATTAAGTCCTGATTAAGTCTTAAAGTATCTAGTCCTAATTAGGTCCTAAAATTATCAAGTCCTAATTAAGTCCTAAAATTATCAAGTCCTAATTAAGTCTTAAAATTATCAAGTCCTAATTAAGTCCTAAACTTATCATGTCCTAATTAAGTCCTAAAATTATCAAGTCCTAATTAAGTCCTAAAAATATCAAGCCCTAATAAAGTCCTAAAATTATCAAGTCCTAATTGAGTCCTGAAATTATTATGTCCTAATTAAGTCCTAAAATAATCAAGTCCTAATAAAGTCCTAAAATTATCAAGTCCTAATTAAGTCCTAAAATTATGAAGTCCTAATTAAGTCTTAAAATTATCAAGTCCTAATTAAGTCCTAAAATTCTCATGTCCTAATTAAGTCCTAAAATTATCAAGTCCTAATTAAGTCCTAAAAGTATCAAGTCCTAATTAAGTCCTCAAATTCTCATGTCCTAATTAAGTCCTAAAATAATCAAGTCCTAATTAAGTTCTAAAATTATTAAGTCCTATCTAAGTCCTAAAATAATCAAGTCCTAATTAGGTCCTAAAATTATCAAGTCCTAATTAAGATTAAAAATTATCAAGTCCTAATTAAGTCCTAAAATTATCAAGTCCTAACTAAGTCCTAAAATTATCAAGTCCTAATTAAGTCCTGAAATTATCATGTCCTAATTAAGTCCTAAAATAATCAAGTCCTAATTAAGTTCTAAAATTATTAAGTCCTGATTAAGTCTTAAAGTATCTAGTCCTAATTAGGTCCTAAAATTATCAAGTCCTAATTAAGTCCTAAAATTATCAAGTCCTAATTAAGTCTTAAAATTATCAAGTCCTAATTAAGTCCTAAACTTATCATGTCCTAATTAAGTCCTAAAATTATCAAGTCCTAATTAAGTCCTAAAAATATCAAGCCCTAATTAAGTCCTAAAAGTATCAAGTCCTAATTAAGTCTAAAAATTCTCATGTCCTAATTAAGTCCTAAAATTATCAAGTCCTAATTAAGTTCTAAAATTATCAAGTCCTATCTAAGTCCTAAAATAATCAAGTCCTAATTAGGTCCTAAAATTATCAAGTCCTAATTAAGTTTAAAAATTATCAAGTCCTAATTAAGTCCTGAAATTATCAAGTCCTAACTAAGTCCTAAAATTATCAAGTCCTAAATAAGTCCTTATAGTATCAAGTACTAATTAGGTCCTAAAATCATCAAGTCCTAATCAAGTCCTAAAAGTATCAAGTCCTAATTAAGTCCAAAAATTCTCATGTCCTAATTAAGTCTCAAAATTATCAAGTCCTAATTAAGTCCTAAAATTATCAAGTCCTAACTAAGTCCTAAAATTATCAAGTCCTAATTAAGTCCTGAAATTATGAAGTCCTGTCTAAGTCCTAAAATAATCAAGTCCTAATTAGGTCCTACAATTATCACGTCCTAATTAAGTTTAAAAATTATCAAGTCCTAATTAAGTCCTAAAATTATCAAGTCCTAACTAAGTCCTAAAATTATCAAGTTCTAATTAAGTCCTACAATTACCAAGTCCTAATTAAGTCCTAAAATCATCAAGTCCTAATTAAGTCCTATAATTATCAAGTCCAAATTAAGTCCTAAAATTAGCAAGTCCTAATTAAGTTCTAAAATTATCAAGTCCTGATTAAGTCTTAAAGTATCTAGTCCTAATTAAGTCCTAAAATTATCAAGTCCTAATTAAGTCCTAAAATTCTCATGTCCTAATTAAGTCTAAAAATTCTCATGTCCTAATTAAGTCCTAAAATTATCAAGTCCTAATTAAGTCCTAAAATTCTCATGTCCTAATTAAGTCCTAAAATTATCCACTCCTAATTAAGTCCTAAAAGTATCAAGTCCTAATTAAGTCTAAAAATTCTCATGTCCTAACTAAGTCCTAAAATTATCAAGTCCTAATTAAGTCCTGAAATTATGAAGTCCTATCTAAGTCCTAAAATAATCAAGTCCTAATTAGGTCCTAAAATTATCAAGTCCTAATTAAGTTTAAAAATTATCAAGTCCTAATTAAGTCCTAAAATTATCAAGTCCTAACTAAGTCCTAAAATTATCAAGTTCTAATTAAGTCCTACAATTACCAAGTCCTAATTAAGTCCTAAAATCATCAAGTCCTAATTAAGTCCTATAATTATCAAGTCCTAATTAAGTCCTAAAATTATCAAGTCCTAATTAAGTCCTAAAATTCTCATGTCCTTATTAAGTCCTAAAATTATCCAGTCCTAATTAAGTCCTTAAATTATCAAGTCCTAATTAAGTCCTAAAATAATCAAGTCCTAATTAAGTCCTAAAAGTATCAGGTCCTAATTAAGTCCTAACATAATCAAGTCCTAATAAAGTCCTAAAATTATCAAGTCCTAATTAAGTCCTAAAATTATGAAGTCCTAATTAAGTCTTAAAATTATCAAGTCCTAATTAAGTCCTAAAAATATTAAGTCCTAATTAAGTCCTAAAATTATCAAGTCCTAATTAAGTCCTAAAATTATGAAGTCCTAATTAAGTCTTAAAATTATCAAGTCCTAATTAAGTCCTAAAATTCTCATGTCCTAATTAAGTCCTAAAATAATCTAGTCCTAATTAAGTCCTAAAATTATCAAGTCCTAATTAAGTCCTAAAAGTATCAAGTCCTAATTAAGTCTAAAAATGCTCATGTCCTAATTAAGTCCTAAAATTATCAAGTCCTAATTAAGTCTTGAAATTATCAAGTCCTATCCAAGTCCTAAAATAATCAAGTCCTAATTAAGTCCTAAAATCATCAAGTCCTATTTAAGTCCTAAAATAATCAAGTCTTATTTAAGTCCTAAAATTATCAAGTCCTAATTAAGTCCTAAAATAATCAAGTTCTAATTAAGTCCTAAAATAATCAAGTCCTAATTAAGTCCTAAAATAATCAAGTCCTAATTAAGTCTTAAAATAATCAAGTCCTAATTAAGTCCTAAATTTATTAAGTCCTAATTTAGTCCTAAAAATATCAAGTCCTACTTAAGTCCTAAAATAATCAAGTCCTAATTAAGTCCTAAAAGTATCAGGTCCTTATTAAGTCTTAAAATCATCAAGTCCTAATTAAGTCCTAAAATAATCAAGTCCTAATTAAGTCCTAAAATTATCAAGTCCTAATTAAGTCCTAAAATAATCAAGTCCTAATTAAGTCCTAAAATGATCAAGTCCTAATTAAGTCCTAAAATAATCAAGTCCTAATTAAGTCCTAAATTTATTAAGTCCTAATTTAGTCCTAAAAATATCAAGTCCTACTTAAGTCCTAAAATTATTAACTCCTAATTAAGTCCTAAAATTATCAAGTCCTATCTAAGTTCTAAAATCATCAAGTCCTAATTAAGTCCTAAAATTATCAAGTCCTAAAATTATCAAGTCCTAAAATTATCAAGTCCTAAAATTATCCAGTCCTAATTAAGTCCTTAAATTATCAAGTCCTAATTAAGTCCTAAAATAATCAAGTCCTAATTAAGTCCTAAAAGTATCAGGTCCTAATTAAGTCTTAAAATCATCCAGTCCTAATTAAGTCCTTAAATTATCAAGTCCTAATTAAGTCCTAAAATAATCAAGTCCTAATTAAGTCCTAAAAGTATCAGGTCCTAATTAAGTCTTAAAATCATCAAGTCCTAATTAAGTCCTAAAATTATCAAGTCCTAATTAAGTCCTGAAATTATCATGTCCTAATTAAGTCCTAACATAATCAAGTCCTAATAAAGTCCTAAAATTATCAAGTCCTAATTAAGTCCTAAAATTATGAAGTCCTAATTAAGTCTTAAAATTATCAAGTCCTAATTAAGTCCTAACATAATCAAGTCCTAATTAAGTCCTAAAATCATCAAGTCCTATTTAAGTCCTAAAATAATCAAGTCCTAATTAAGTCCTAAAATTATCAAGTCCTAATTAAGTCCTAAAATTATCAAGTTCTAATTAAGTCCTAAACTTATTAAGTCCTAATTAGGTCCTAAAATTATCAAGTCCTAATTAAGTGCTAAAATTATCAAGTCCTAATTAAGTCCTGAAATTATCAAGTCCTAATTAAGTCCTAAAATTATTAAGTTCTAATTAAGTCCTAAACTTATTAAGTCCTAATTAGGTCCTTAAATTATCAAGTCCTAATTAAGTGCTAAAATTATCAAGTCCTAATTAAGTCCAAAAATTCTCATGTCCTAATTAAGTCCTAAAATTATCAAGTCCTAATTAAGTCCTGAAATTATCAAGTCCTAATTAAGTCCTAAAATTATTAAGTTCTAATTAAGTCCTAAACTTATTAAGTCCTAATTAGGTCCTAAAATTATCAAGTCCTAATTAAGTCCTAAAATTATCAAGTCCTAATTAAGTCCAAAAATTCTCATGTCCTAATTAAGACCTAAAATTATCAAGTCCTAATTAAGTCCTTATAGTATCAAGTACTAATTAGGTCCTAAAATCATCAAGTCCTAATCAAGTCCTAAAAGTATCAAGTCCTAATTAAGTCCAAAAATTCTCATGTCCTAATTAAGTCCTAAAATTATCATGTCCTATTAAGTCCTAAAATAATCAAGTCCTAATTAAGTCCTAAAATAATCAAGTCCTAATTAAGTCCTAAAATTATCAAGACCTAATTAAGTCCTAAAATTCTCATGTCCTAATTAAGTCCTAAAATTATCCACTCCTAATTAAGTCCTAAAAGTATCAAGTCCTAATTAAGTCTAAAAATTCTCATGTCCTAATTAAGTCCTAAAATTATCAAGTCCTAATTAAGTCCTAAAATTCTCATGTCCTAATTAAGTCCTAAAATTATCCACTCCTAATTAAGTCCTAAAAGTATCAAGTCCTAATTAAGTCTAAAAATTCTCATGTCCTAACTAAGTCCTAAAATTATCAAGTTCTAATTAAGTCCTGAAATTATGAAGTCCTATCTAAGTCCTAAAATAATCAAGTCCTAATTAGGTCCTAAAATTATCAAGTCCTAATTAAGTTTAAAAATTATCAAGTCCTAATTAAGTCCTAAAATTATCAAGTCCTAACTAAGTCCTAAAATTATCAAGTTCTAATTAAGTCCTACAATTACCAAGTCCTAATTAAGTCCTAAAATCATCAAGTCCTAATTAAGTCCTATAATTATCAAGTCCTAATTAAGTCCTAAAATTATCAAGTCCTAATTAAGTCCTAAAATTCTCATGTCCTAATTAAGTCCTAAAATTATCCAGTCCTAATTAAGTCCTAAAATTATCCAGTCCTAATTAAGTCCTTAAATTATCAAGTCCTAATTAAGTCCTAAAATAATCAAGTCCTAATTAAGTCCTAAAAGTATCAGGTCCTAATTAAGTCCTAACATAATCAAGTCCTAATAAAGTCCTAAAATTATCAAGTCCTAATTAAGTCCTAAAATTATGAAGTCCTAATTAAGTCTTAAAATTATCAAGTCCTTATTAAGTCCTAAAAATATTAAGTCCTAATTAAGTCCTAAACTTATCAAGTCTTATGTAAGTCCTAAAATTATCAAGTCCTAATAAAGTCCTAAAATTATCAAGTCCTAATTAAGTCCTGAAATTATCATGTCCTAATTAAGTCCTAACATAATCAAGTCCTAATAAAGTCCTAAAATTATCAAGTCCTAATTAAGTCCTAAAATTATGAAGTCCTAATTAAGTCTTAAAATTATCAAGTCCTAATTAAGTCCTAACATAATCAAGTCCTAATTAAGTCCTAAAATAATCAAGTCCTATCTAAGTCCTAAAATAATCAAGTCCTAATTAAGTCCTAAAATCATCAAGTCCTATTTAAGTCCTAAAATAATCAAGTCCTAATTAAGTCCTAAAATTATCAAGTCCTAATTAAGTCCTAAAATTATCAAGTTCTAATTAAGTCCTAAACTTATTAAGTCCTAATTAGGTCCTAAAATTATCAAGTCCTAATTAAGTGCTAAAATTATCAAGTCCTAATTAAGTCCAAAAATTCTCATGTCCTAATTAAGTCCTAAAATTATCAAGTCCTAATTAAGTCCTGAAATTATCAAGTCCTAATTAAGTCCTAAAATTATCAAGTCCTAATTAAGTCCTAAAATTATCAAGTCCTAATTAAGTCCAAAAATTCTCATGTCCTAATTAAGACCTAAAATTATCAAGTCCTAATTAAGTCCTAAAAGTATCAAGTCCTAATTAAGTCCAAAAATTCTCATGTCCTAATTAAGTCCTAAAATTATCATGTCCTATTAAGTCCTAAAATTATCAAGTCCTAACTAAGTCCTAAAATTATCAAGTTCTAATTAAGTCCTAAAATTACCAAGTCCTAATTAAGTCCTAAAATCACCAAGTCCTAATTAAGTCTTAAAGTATCTAGTCCAAATTAAGTCCTAAAATTATCAAGTCCTAATTAAGTCCTAAAATTCTCATGTCCTAATTAAGTCCTAAAATTATCCACTCCTAATTAAGTCCTAAAATTATCAAGTCCTAATTAAGTCCTAATTAAGTCCTTAAATTATCAAGTCCTAATTGAGTCCTGAAATTATCATGTCCTAATTAAGTCCTAAAATAATCAAGTCCTAATAAAGTCCTTAAATTATCAAGTCCTAATTAAGTCCTAAAATTATGAAGTCCTAATTAAGTCTTAAAATTATCAAGTCCTAATTAAGTCCTAAAATTCTCATGTCCTAATTAAGTCCTAAAATAATCTAGTCCTAATTAAGTCCTAAAATTATCAAATCCTAATTAAGTCCTAAAAGTATCAAGTCCTAATTAAGTCTAAAAATTCTCATGTCCTAATTAAGTCCTAAAATTATCAAGTCCTAATTAAGTCCTGAAATTATCAAGTCCTATCTAAGTCCTAAAATAATCAAGTCCTAATTAAGTCCTAAAATCATCAAGTCCTATTTAAGTTCTAAAATTATTAAGTCCTGATTAAGTCTTAAAGTATCTAGTCCTAATTAGGTCCTAAAATTATCAAGTCCTAATTAAGTCCTAAAATAATCAAGTCCTAATAAAGTCCTAAAATTATCAAGTCCTAATTAAGTCCTAAAATTATGAAGTCCTAATTAAGTCTTAAAATTATCAAGTCCTAATTAAGTCCTAAAATTCTCATGTCCTAATTAAGTCCTAAAATTATCAAGTCCTAATGAAGTCCTAAAAGTATCAAGTCCTAATTAAGTCCTAAAATTCTCATGTCCTAATTAAGTCTTAAAATTATGAAGTCCTAATTAAGTCCTAAAAATATTAAGTCCTAATTAAGTCCTAAACTTATCAAGTCCTATGTAAGTCCTAAAATTATCAAGTCCTAATTAAGTCCTAAAATTTCAAGCCCTCATAAAGTCCTTAAATTATCAAGTCCCAATTGAGTCCTGAAATTATCATGTCCTAATTAAGTCCTAAAATAATCAAGTCCTAATAAAGTCCTAAAATTATCAAGTCCTAATTAAGTCCTAAAATTATGAAGTCCTAATTAAGTCTTAAAATTATCAAGTCCTAATTAAGTCCTAAATTTCTCATGTCCTAATTAAGTCCTAAAATAATCTAGTCCTAATTAAGTCCTAAAATTATCAAATCCTAATTAAGTCCTAAAAGTATCAAGTCCTAATTAAGTCTAAAAATTCTCATGTCCTAATTAAGTCCTAAAATTATCAAGTCCTAATTAAGTCCTGAATTTATCAAGTCCTATCTAAGTCCTAAAATAATCAAGTCCTAATTAAGTCCTAAAATCATCAAGTCCTATTTAAGTTCTAAAATTATTAAGTCCTGATTAAGTCTTAAAGTATCTAGTCCTAATTAGGTCCTAAAATTATCAAGTCCTAATTAAGTCCTAAAATTATCAAGTCCTAATTAAGTCTTAAAATTATCAAGTCCTAATTAAGTCCTAAACTTATCATGTCCTAATTAAGTCCTAAAATTATCAAGTCCTAATTAAGTCCTAAAAATATCAAGCCCTAATAAAGTCCTAAAATTATCAAGTCCTAATTGAGTCCTGAAATTATTATGTCCTAATTAAGTCCTAAAATAATCAAGTCCTAATAAAGTCCTAAAATTATCAAGTCCTAATTAAGTCCTAAAATTATGAAGTCCTAATTAAGTCTTAAAATTATCAAGTCCTAATTAAGTCCTAAAATTCTCATGTCCTAATTAAGTCCTAAAATTATCAAGTCCTAATTAAGTCCTAAAAGTATCAAGTCCTAATTAAGTCCTCAAATTCTCATGTCCTAATTAAGTCCTAAAATAATCAAGTCCTAATTAAGTTCTAAAATTATTAAGTCCTATCTAAGTCCTAAAATAATCAAGTCCTAATTAGGTCCTAAAATTATCAAGTCCTAATTAAGATTAAAAATTATCAAGTCCTAATTAAGTCCTAAAATTATCAAGTCCTAACTAAGTCCTAAAATTATCAAGTCCTAATTAAGTCCTGAAATTATCATGTCCTAATTAAGTCCTAAAATAATCAAGTCCTAATTAAGTTCTAAAATTATTAAGTCCTGATTAAGTCTTAAAGTATCTAGTCCTAATTAGGTCCTAAAATTATCAAGTCCTAATTAAGTCCTAAAATTATCAAGTCCTAATTAAGTCTTAAAATTATCAAGTCCTAATTAAGTCCTAAACTTATCATGTCCTAATTAAGTCCTAAAATTATCAAGTCCTAATTAAGTCCTAAAAATATCAAGCCCTAATTAAGTCCTAAAAGTATCAAGTCCTAATTAAGTCTAAAAATTCTCATGTCCTAATTAAGTCCTAAAATTATCAAGTCCTAATTAAGTTCTAAAATTATCAAGTCCTATCTAAGTCCTAAAATAATCAAGTCCTAATTAGGTCCTAAAATTATCAAGTCCTAATTAAGTTTAAAAATTATCAAGTCCTAATTAAGTCCTGAAATTATCAAGTCCTAACTAAGTCCTAAAATTATCAAGTCCTAAATAAGTCCTTATAGTATCAAGTACTAATTAGGTCCTAAAATCATCAAGTCCTAATCAAGTCCTAAAAGTATCAAGTCCTAATTAAGTCCAAAAATTCTCATGTCCTAATTAAGTCCTAAAATTATCAAGTCCTAATTAAGTCCTAAAATTATCAAGTCCTAACTAAGTCCTAAAATTATCAAGTCCTAATTAAGTCCTGAAATTATGAAGTCCTGTCTAAGTCCTAAAATAATCAAGTCCTAATTAGGTCCTAAAATTATCACGTCCTAATTAAGTTTAAAAATTATCAAGTCCTAATTAAGTCCTAAAATTATCAAGTCCTAACTAAGTCCTAAAATTATCAAGTTCTAATTAAGTCCTACAATTACCAAGTCCTAATTAAGTCCTAAAATCATCAAGTCCTAATTAAGTCCTATAATTATCAAGTCCAAATTAAGTCCTAAAATTAGCAAGTCCTAATTAAGTTCTAAAATTATCAAGTCCTGATTAAGTCTTAAAGTATCTAGTCCTAATTAAGTCCTAAAATTATCAAGTCCTAATTAAGTCCTAAAATTCTCATGTCCTAATTAAGTCTAAAAATTCTCATGTCCTAATTAAGTCCTAAAATTATCAAGTCCTAATTAAGTCCTAAAATTCTCATGTCCTAATTAAGTCCTAAAATTATCCACTCCTAATTAAGTCCTAAAAGTATCAAGTCCTAATTAAGTCTAAAAATTCTCATGTCCTAACTAAGTCCTAAAATTATCAAGTCCTAATTAAGTCCTGAAATTATGAAGTCCTATCTAAGTCCTAAAATAATCAAGTCCTAATTAGGTCCTAAAATTATCAAGTCCTAATTAAGTTTAAAAATTATCAAGTCCTAATTAAGTCCTAAAATTATCAAGTCCTAACTAAGTCCTAAAATTATCAAGTTCTAATTAAGTCCTACAATTACCAAGTCCTAATTAAGTCCTAAAATCATCAAGTCCTAATTAAGTCCTATAATTATCAAGTCCAAATTAAGTCCTAAAATTAGCAAGTCCTAATTAAGTTCTAAAATTATCAAGTCCTGATTAAGTCTTAAAGTATCTAGTCCTAATTAAGTCCTAAAATTATCAAGTCCTAATTAAGTCCTAAAATTCTCATGTCCTAATTAAGTCTAAAAATTCTCATGTCCTAATTAAGTCCTAAAATTATCAAGTCCTAATTAAGTCCTAAAATTCTCATGTCCTAATTAAGTCCTAAAATTATCCACTCCTAATTAAGTCCTAAAAGTATCAAGTCCTAATTAAGTCTAAAAATTCTCATGTCCTAACTAAGTCCTAAAATTATCAAGTCCTAATTAAGTCCTTAAATTATCAAGTCCTAATTAAGTCCTAAAATAATCAAGTCCTAATTAAGTCCTAAAAGTATCAGGTCCTAATTAAGTCCTAACATAATCAAGTCCTAATAAAGTCCTAAAATTATCAAGTCCTAATTAAGTCCTAAAATTATGAAGTCCTAATTAAGTCTTAAAATTATCAAGTCCTAATTAAGTCCTAAAAATATTAAGTCCTAATTAAGTCCTAAAATTATCAAGTCCTAATTAAGTCCTAAAATTATGAAGTCCTAATTAAGTCTTAAAATTATCAAGTCCTAATTAAGTCCTAAAATTCTCATGTCCTAATTAAGTCCTAAAATAATCTAGTCCTAATTAAGTCCTAAAATTATCAAGTCCTAATTAAGTCCTAAAAGTATCAAGTCCTAATTAAGTCTAAAAATGCTCATGTCCTAATTAAGTCCTAAAATTATCAAGTCCTAATTAAGTCTTGAAATTATCAAGTCCTATCCAAGTCCTAAAATAATCAAGTCCTAATTAAGTCCTAAAATCATCAAGTCCTATTTAAGTCCTAAAATAATCAAGTCTTATTTAAGTCCTAAAATTATCAAGTCCTAATTAAGTCCTAAAATAATCAAGTTCTAATTAAGTCCTAAAATAATCAAGTCCTAATTAAGTCCTAAAATAATCAAGTCCTAATTAAGTCTTAAAATAATCAAGTCCTAATTAAGTCCTAAATTTATTAAGTCCTAATTTAGTCCTAAAAATATCAAGTCCTACTTAAGTCCTAAAATAATCAAGTCCTAATTAAGTCCTAAAAGTATCAGGTCCTTATTAAGTCTTAAAATCATCAAGTCCTAATTAAGTCCTAAAATAATCAAGTCCTAATTAAGTCCTAAAATTATCAAGTCCTAATTAAGTCCTAAAATAATCAAGTCCTAATTAAGTCCTAAAATGATCAAGTCCTAATTAAGTCCTAAAATAATCAAGTCCTAATTAAGTCCTAAATTTATTAAGTCCTAATTTAGTCCTAAAAATATCAAGTCCTACTTAAGTCCTAAAATTATTAACTCCTAATTAAGTCCTAAAATTATCAAGTCCTATCTAAGTTCTAAAATCATCAAGTCCTAATTAAGTCCTAAAATTATCAAGTCCTAAAATTATCAAGTCCTAAAATTATCAAGTCCTAAAATTATCCAGTCCTAATTAAGTCCTTAAATTATCAAGTCCTAATTAAGTCCTAAAATAATCAAGTCCTAATTAAGTCCTAAAAGTATCAGGTCCTAATTAAGTCTTAAAATCATCAAGTCCTAATTAAGTCCTAAAATAATCAAGTCCTAATTAAGTCCTAAAATAATCAAGTCCTAATTAAGTCCTAAAATAATCAAGTCCTAATTAAGTCTTAAAATAATCAAGTCCTAATTAAGTCCTAAATTTATTAAGTCCTAATTTAGTCCTAAAAATATCAAGTCCTACTTAAGTCCTAAAATAATCAAGTCCTAATTAAGTCCTAAAAGTATCAGGTCCTTATTAAGTCTTAAAATCATCAAGTCCTAATTAAGTCCTAAAATAATCAAGTCCTAATTAAGTCCTAAAATTATCAAGTCCTAATTAAGTCCTAAAATAATCAAGTCCTAATTAATCCTAAAATGATCAAGTCCTAATTAAGTCCTAAAATAATCAAGTCCTAATTAAGTCCTAAATTTATTAAGTCCTAATTTAGTCCTAAAAATATCAAGTCCTACTTAAGTCCTAAAATTATTAACTCCTAATTAAGTCCTAAAATTATCAAGTCCTATCTAAGTTCTAAAATCATCAAGTCCTAATTAAGTCCTAAAATTATCAAGTCCTAAAATTATCAAGTCCTAAAATTATCAAGTCCTAAAATTATCCAGTCCTAATTAAGTCCTTAAATTATCAAGTCCTAATTAAGTCCTAAAATAATCAAGTCCTAATTAAGTCCTAAAAGTATCAGGTCCTAATTAAGTCTTAAAATCATCAAGTCCTAATTAAGTCCTTAAATTATCAAGTCCTAATTAAGTCCTAAAATAATCAAGTCCTAATTAAGTCCTAAAAGTATCAGGTCCTTATTAAGTCTTAAAATCATCAAGTCCTAATTAAGTCCTAAAATAATCAAGTCCTAATTAAGTCCTAAAATTATCAAGTCCTAATTAAGTCCTAAAATAATCAAGTCCTAATTAAGTCCTAAAATGATCAAGTCCTAATTAAGTCCTAAAATAATCAAGTCCTAATTAAGTCCTAAATTTATTAAGTCCTAATTTAGTCCTAAAAATATCAAGTCCTACTTAAGTCCTAAAATTATTAACTCCTAATTAAGTCCTAAAATTATCAAGTCCTATCTAAGTTCTAAAATCATCAAGTCCTAATTAAGTCCTAAAATTATCAAGTCCTAAAATTATCAAGTCCTAAAATTATCAAGTCCTAAAATTATCCAGTCCTAATTAAGTCCTTAAATTATCAAGTCCTAATTAAGTCCTAAAATAATCAAGTCCTAATTAAGTCCTAAAAGTATCAGGTCCTAATTAAGTCTTAAAATCATCAAGTCCTAATTAAGTCCTAAAATAATCAAGTCCTAATTAAGTCCTAAAATAATCAAGTCCTAATTAAGTCCTAAAATAATCAAGTCCTAATTAAGTCCTAAATTTATTAAGTCCTAATTTAGTCCTAAAAATATCAAGTCCTACTTAAGTCCTAAAATTATTAACTCCTAATTAAGTCCTAAAATTATCAAGTCCTATCTAAGTTCTAAAATCATCAAGTCCTATTTAAGTCCTAAAATAATCAAGTCTTAATTAAGTCCTAAAATTATCAAGTCCTAATTAAGTCCTAAAATAATCAAGTCCTAATTAAGTCCTAAAATAATCAAGTCCTAATTAAGTCCTAAAATAATCAAGTCCTATCTAAGTCCTAAAATAATCAAGTCCTAATTAAGTCCTAAAATCATCAAGTCCTATTTAAGTCCTAAAATAATCAAGTCCTAATTAAGTCCTAAAATAATCAAGTCCTATCTAAGTCCTAAAATAATCAAGTCCTAATTAAGTCCTAAAATCATCAAGTCCTATTTAAGTCCTAAAATAATCAAGTCCTAATTAGGTCCTAAAATTATCAAGTCCTAATTAAGTCCTAAAATTATCAAGTTCTAATTAAGTCCTAAACTTATTAAGTCCTAATTAGGTCCTAAAATTATCAAGTCCTAATTAAGTCCTAAAATAATCAAGTCCTAATTCAGTCCTAAAATAATCAAGTCCTAATTAAGTCCTAAAATTACCAAGTCCTAATTAAGTCCTAAAATCATCAAGTCCTAATTAAGTCCTATAATTATCAAGTCCAAATTAAGTCCTAAAATTATCAAGTCCTAATTAAGTCCTAAAATTATCAAGTTCTAATTAAGTCCTAAACTTATTAAGTCCTAATTAGGTCCTAAAATTATCAAGTCCTAATTAAGTCCTAAAATTATCAAGTCCTAATTAAGTCCAAAAATTCTCATGTCCTAATTAAGACCTAAAATTATCAAGTCCTAATTAAGTCCTTATAGTATCAAGTACTAATTAGGTCCTAAAATCATCAAGTCCTAATCAAGTCCTAAAAATATCAAGTCCTAATTAAGTCTTAAAATTATTAAGTCCTAATTAAGTCCTAAAATTCTCATGTCCTAATTAAGTCCTAAAATAATCTAGTCCTAATTAAGTCCTAAAATTATCAAGTCCTAATTAAGTCCTAAAAGTATCAAGTCCTAATTAAGTCTAAAAATTCTCATGTCCTAATTAGGTCTTAAAATTATCAAGTCCTAATTAAGTCCTGAAATTATCAAGTCCTATCTAAGTCCTAAAATAATCAAGTCCTACTTAAGTCCTAAAATTATGAACTCCTAATTAAGTCCTGAAATTATCAAGTCCTATCTAAGTTCTAAAATCATCAAGTCCTAATTAAGTCCTAAAATAATCAAGTCCTATCTAAGTCCTAAAATAATTAAGTCCTAATTAAGTCCTAAAATCATCAAGTCCTATTTAAGTCCTAAAATAATCAAGTCTTAATTAAGTCCTAAAATTATCAAGTCCTAATTAAGTCCTGAAATAATCAAGTCCTAATTAAGTCCTAAAATAATCAAGTCCTAATTAAGTCCTAAAATAATCAAGTCCTATCTAAGTCCTAAAATAATCAAGTCCTAATTAAGTCCTAAAATCATCAAGTCCTATTTAAGTCCTAAAATAATCAAGTCCTAATTAAGTCCTAAAATTATCAAGTCCTTATTAAGTCCTAAAATTATCAAGTCCTAACTAAGTCCTAAAATTATCAAGTCCTAATTAAGTCCTGAAATTATCAAGTCCTATCTAAGTCCTAAAATAATCAAGTCCTAATTAGGTCCTAAAATTATCAAGTTCTAATTAAGTCCTAAAATTACCAAGTCCTAATTAAGTCCTAAAATCATCAAGTCCTAATTAAGTCCTATAATTATCAAGTCCAAATTAAGTCCTAAAATAATCAAGTCCTAATTAAGTCCTAAAAGTATCAAGTCCTAATTAAGTCCTAAAAGTATCAAGTCCTAATTAAGTCCTAAAATTATCAAGTCCTAACTAAGTCCTAAAATTATCAAGTCCTAATTAAGTCCTAAAATCATCAAGTCCTAATTAAGTCCTATAATTATCAAGTCCAAATTAAGTCCTAAAATAATCAAGTCCTAATTAAGTCCTAAAAGTATCAAGTCCTAATTAAGTCCTAAAAGTATCAAGTCCTTATTAAGTCCTAAAATTATCAAGTCCTAACTAAGTCCTAAAATTATCAAGTCCTAATTAAGTCCTGAAATTATCAAGTCCTATCTAAGTCCTAAAATATACAAGTCCTAATTAGGTCCTAAAATTATCAAGTTCTAATTAAGTCCTAAAATTACCAAGTCCTAATTAAGTCCTAAAATCATCAAGTCCTAATTAAGTCCTTAAATTATCAAGTCCTAATTAAGTCCTAAAATAATCAAGTCCTATTTAAGTCCTAAAAGTATCAAGTCCTAATTAAGTCCTAAAAGTATCAAGTCCTAATTAAGTCCTAAAATCATCAAGTCCTAATTAAGTCCTAAAATCATCAAGTCCTATTTAAGTCCTAAAATAATCAAGTCTTAATTAAGTCCTAAAATTATCAAGTCCTAATTAAGTCCTAAAATAATCAAGTCCTAATTCAGTCCTAAAATAATCAAGTCCTAATTAAGTCCTAAAATTACCAAGTCCTAATTAAGTCCTAAAATCATCAAGTCCTAATTAAGTCCTATAATTATCAAGTCCAAATTAAGTCCTAAAATTATCAAGTCCTAATTAAGTCCTAAAATTATCAAGTTCTAATTAAGTCCTAAACTTATTAAGTCCTAATTAGGTCCTAAAATTATCAAGTCCTAATTAAGTCCTAAAATTATCAAGTCCTAATTAGGTCCAAAAATTCTCATGTCCTAATTAAGACCTAAAATTATCAAGTCCTAATTAAGTCCTTATAGTATCAAGTACTAATTAGGTCCTAAAATCATCAAGTCCTAATCAAGTCCTAAAAATATCAAGCCCTAATTAAGTCTTAAAATTATCAAGTCCTAATTAAGTCCTAAAATTCTCATGTCCTAATTAAGTCCTAAAATAATCTAGTCCTAATTAAGTCCTAAAATTATCAAGTCCTAATTAAGTCCTAAAAGTATCAAGTCCTAATTAAGTCTAAAAATTCTCATGTCCTAATTAAATCTTAAAATTTTCAAGTCCTAATTAAGTCCTGAAATTATCAAGTCCTATCTAAGTCCTAAAATAATCAAGTCCTACTTAAGTCCTAAAATTATAAACTCCTAATTAAGTCCTGAAATTATCAAGTCCTATCTAAGTTCTAAAATCATCAAGTCCTAATTAAGTCCTAAAATAATCAAGTCCTATCTAAGTCCTAAAATAATTAAGTCCTAATTAAGTCCTTAAAATAATCAAGTCCTAATTAAGTCCTAAAAGTATCAAGTCCTAATTAAGTCCTAAAATCATCAAGTCCTAATTAAGTCCTAAAATAATCAAGTCCTAATTAAGTCCTAAAATAATCAAGTCCTAATTAAGTCCTAAAATAATCAAGTCCTAATTAAGTCCTAAATTTATTAAGTCCTAATTAGGTCCTAAAATTATCAAGTCCTACTTAAGTCCTAAAATTATAAACTCCTAATTAAGTCCTGAAATTATCAAGTCCTATCTAAGTTCTAAAATCATCAAGTCCTAATTAAGTCCTAAAATAATCAAGTCCTATCTAAGTCCTAAAATAATTAAGTCCTAATTAAGTCCTAAAAATATCAAGTCCTAAAATTATCCAGTCCTAATTAAGTCCTTAAATTATCAAGTCCAAATTAAGTCTTAAAATAATCAAGTCCTAATTAAGTCCTAAAAGTATCAAGTCCTAATTAAGTCCTAAAATCATCAAGTCCTAATTAAGTCCTAAAATCATCAAGTCCTATTTAAGTCCTAAAATAATCAAGTCTTAATTAAGTCCTAAAATTATCAAGTCCTAATTAAGTCCTAAAATAATCAAGTCCTAATTAAGTCCTAAAATAATCAAGTCCTAATTAAGTCCTAAAATAATCAAGTCCTATCTAAGTCCTAAAATAATCAAGTCCTAATTAAGTCCTAAAATCATCAAGTCCTATTTAAGTCCTAAAATAATCAAGTCCTAATTAAGTCCTAAAATAATCAAGTCCTATCTAAGTCCTAAAATAATCAAGTCCTAATTAAGTCCTAAAATCATCAAGTCCTATTTAAGTCCTAAAATAATCAAGTCCTAATTAGGTCCTAAAATTATCAAGTCCTAATTAAGTCCTAAAATTATCAAGTTCTAATTAAGTCCTAAACTTATTAAGTCCTAATTAGGTCCTTAAATTATCAAGTCCTAATTAAGTCCTAAAATTATCCAGTCCTAATTAAGTCCTTAAATTATTAAGTCCTAATTAAGTCCTAAAATAATCAAGTCCTAATTAAGTCCTAAAAGTATCAGGTCCTAATTAAGTCCTAAAATCATCAAGTCCTAATTCAGTCCTAAAATAATCAAGTCCTAATTAAGTCCTAAAATTACCAAGTCCTAATTAAGTCCTAAAATCATCAAGTCCTAATTAAGTCCTATAATTATCAAGTCCAAATTAAGTCCTAAAATTATCAAGTCCTAATTAAGTCCTAAAATTATCAAGTTCTAATTAAGTCCTAAACTTATTAAGTCCTAATTAGGTCCTAAAATTATCAAGTCCTAATTAAGTCCTAAAATTATCAAGTCCTAATTAAGTCCAAAAATTCTCATGTCCTAATTAAGACCTAAAATTATCAAGTCCTAATTAAGTCCATATAGTATCAAGTACTAATTAAGTCCTGAAATAATCAAGTCCTAATTAAGTCCTAAAATAATCAAGTCCTAATTAAGTCCTAAAATAATCAAGTCCTATCTAAGTCCTAAAATAATCAAGTCCTAATTAAGTCCTAAAATCATCAAGTCCTATTTGAGTCCTAAAATAATCAAGTCCTAATTAAGTCCTAAAATTATCAAGTCCTTATTAAGTCCTAAAATCATCAAGTCCTATTTAAGTCCTAAAATAATCAAGTCCTAATTAAGTCCTAAAATTATCAAGTCCTTATTAAGTCCTAAAATCATCAAGTCCTATTTAAGTCCTAAAATAATCAAGTCCTAATTAAGTCCTAAAATTATCAAGTTCTAATTAAGTCCTAAACTTATTAAGTCCTAATTAGGTCCTAAAATTATCAAGTCCTAATTAAGTCCTAAAATTATCAAGTCCTAATTAAGTCCAAAAATTCTCATGTCCTAATTAAGACCTAAAATTATCAAGTCCTAATTAAGTCCATATAGTATCAAGTACTAATTAAGTCCTGAAATAATCAAGTCCTAATTAAGTCCTAAAATAATCAAGTCCTAATTAAGTCCTAAAATAATCAAGTCCTATCTAAGTCCTAAAATAATCAAGTCCTAATTAAGTCCTAAAATCATCATGTCCTAATTAAGTCCTAAAATTATCAAGTCCTAATTAAGTCCTAAAATTATCAAGTCCTAATTAAGTCCTAAAATTATCAAGTCCTAATTAAGTCCTAAAATTATCAAGTCCTAATTAAGTCCTAAAATTATCAAGTCCTAATTAAGTCCTGAAATTATCAAGTCCTATCTAAGTCCTAAAATAATCAAGTCCTAATTAAGTCCTAAAAATATCAAGTGCTAATTAAGTCCTAAAATTATTAACTCCTAATTAAGTCCTGAAATTATCAAGTCCTATCTAAGTCCTAAAATCATCAAGTCCTAATTAAGTCCTAAAATTATCAAGTCCTAAAATTATCAAGTCCTAAAATTATCAAGTCCTAAAATTATCCAGTCCTAATAAAGTCCTTAAATTATCAAGTCCTAATTAAGTCCTAAAATAATCAAGTCCTAATTAAGTCCTAAAAGTATCAAGTCCTAATTAAGTCCTAAAAGTATCAAGTCCTAATTAAGTCCTAAAATCATCAAGTCCTAATTAAGTCCTAAAATCATCAAGTCCTATTTAAGTCCTAAAATAATCAAGTCTTAATTAAGTCCTAAAATTATCAAGTCCTAATTAAGTCCTAAAATAATCAAGTCCTAATTCAGTCCTAAAATAATCAAGTCCTAATTAAGTCCTAAAATTACCAAGTCCTAATTAAGTCCTAAAATCATCAAGTCCTAATAAAGTCCTATAATTATCAAGTTCTAATTAAGTCCTAAACTTATTAAGTCCTAATTAGGTCCTAAAATTATCAAGTCCTAATTAAGTCCTAAAATTATCAAGTCCTAATTAAGTCCAAAAATTCTTATGTCCTAATTAAGACCTAAAATTATCAAGTCCTAATTAAGTCCTTATAGTATCAAGTACTAATTAGGTCCTAAAATCATCAAGTCCTAATCAAGTCCTAAAAATATCAAGCCCTAATTAAGTCTTAAAATTATCAAGTCCTAATTAAGTCCTAAAATTCTCATGTCCTAATTAAGTCCTAAAATAATCTAGTCCTAATTAAGTCCTAAAATTATCAAGTCCTAATTAAGTCCTAAAAGTATCAAGTCCTAATTAAGTCTAAAAATTCTCATGTCCTAATTAAGTCTTAAAATTATCAAGTCCTAATTAAGTCCTGAAATTATCAAGTCCTATCTATGTCCTAAAATAATTAAGTCCTAATTAAGTCCTAAAATCATCAAGTCCTATTTAAGTCCTAAAATAATCAAGTCTTAATTAAGTCCTAAAATTATCAAGTCCTAATTAAGTCCTGAAATTATCAAGTCCTATCTAAGTCCTAAAATAATCAAGTCCTAATTAGGTCCTAAAATTATCAAGTTCTAATTAAGTCCTAAAATTACCAAGTCCTAATTAAGTCCTAAAATCATCAAGTCCTAATTAAGTCCTAAAATCATCAAGTCCTATTTAAGTCCTAAAATAATCAAGTCTTAATTAAGTCCTAAGTAAGTCCTAAAATAATCAAGTCCTAATTCAGTCCTAAAATAATCAAGTCCTAATTAAGTCCTAAAATAATCAAGTCCTAATTAAGTCCTAAATTTATTAAGTCCTAATTAAGTCCTAAAAATATCAAGTCCTAAAATTATCCAGTCCTAATTAAGTCCTTAAATTATCAAGTCCTATCTAAGTTCTAAAATCATCAAGTCCTAATTAAGTCCTAAAATAATCAAGTCCTATCTAAGTCCTAAAATAATTAAGTCCTAATTAAGTCCTAAAATCATCAAGTCCTATTTAATTCCTAAAATAATCAAGTCTTAATTTAGTCCTAAAATTATCAAGTCCTAATTAAGTCCTGAAATAATCAAGTCCTAATTAAGTCCTAAAATAATCAAGTCCTAATTAAGTCCTAAAATAATCAAGTCCTATCTAAGTCCTAAAATAATCAAGTCCTAATTAAGTCCTAAAATCATCAAGTCCTATTTAAGTCCTAAAATAATCAAGTCCTAATTAAGTCCTAAAATTATCAAGTCCTTATTAAGTCCTAAAATTATCAAGTCCTAACTAAGTCCTAAAATTATCAAGTCCTAATTAAGTCCTGAAATTATCAAGTCCTATCTAAGTCCTAAAATTCTCATGTCCTAATTAAGACCTAAAATTATCAAGTCCTAATTAAGTCCTTATAGTATCAAGTACTAATTAGGTCCTAAAATCATCAAGTCCTAATCAAGTCCTAAAAATATCAAGCCCTAATTAAGTCTTAAAATTATCAAGTCCTAATTAAGTCCTAAAATTCTCATGTCCTATCTATGTCCTAAAATAATTAAGTCCTAATTAAGTCCTAAAATCATCAAGTCCTATTTAAGTCCTAAAATAATCAAGTCTTAATTAAGTCCTAAAATTATCTAGTCCTAATTAAGTCCTGAAATTATCAAGTCCTATCTAAGTCCTAAAATAATCAAGTCCTAATTAGGTCCTAAAATTATCAAGTTCTAATTAAGTCCTAAAATTACCAAGTCCTAATTAAGTCCTAAAATCATCAAGTCCTAATCAAGTCCTAAAAATATCAAGCCCTAATTAAGTCTTAAAATTATCAAGTCCTAATTAAGTCCTAAAATTCTCATGTCCTAATTAAGTCCTAAAATAATCTAGTCCTAATTAAGTCCTAAAATTATCAAGTCCTAATTAAGTCCTAAAAGTATCAAGTCCTAATTAAGTCTAAAAATTCTCATGTCCTAATTAAGTCTTAAAATTATCAAGTCCTAATTAAGTCCTAAAATCATCAAGTCCTATTTAAGTCCTAAAATAATCAAGTCCTAATTAAGTCCTAAAATTATCAAGTCCTTATTAAGTCCTAAAATTATCAAGTCCTAACTAAGTCCTAAAATTATCAAGTCCTAATTAAGTCCTGAAATTATCAAGTCCTATCTAAGTCCTAAAATAATCAAGTCCTAATTAGGTCCTAAAATTATCAAGTTCTAATTAAGTCCTAAAATTACCAAGTCCTAATTAAGTCCTAAAATCATCAAGTCCTAATCAAGTCCTAAAAATATCAAGCCCTAATTAAGTCTTAAAATTATCAAGTCCTAATTAAGTCCTAAAATTCTCATGTCCTAATTAAGTCCTAAAATAATCTAGTCCTAATTAAGTCCTAAAATTATCAAGTCCTAATTAAGTCCTAAAAGTATCAAGTCCTAATTAAGTCTAAAAATTCTCATGTCCTAATTAAGTCTTAAAATTATCAAGTCCTAATTAAGTCCTGAAATTATCAAGTCCTATCTATGTCCTAAAATAATTAAGTCCTAATTAAGTCCTAAAATCATCAAGTCCTATTTAAGTCCTAAAATAATCAAGTCTTAATTAAGTCCTAAAATTATCAAGTCCTAATTAAGTCCTGAAATTATCAAGTCCTATCTAAGTCCTAAAATAATCAAGTCCTAATTAGGTCCTAAAATTATCAAGTTCTAATTAAGTCCTAAAATTACCAAGTCCTAATTAAGTCCTAAAATCATCAAGTCCTAATTAAGTCCTAAAATCATCAAGTCCTATTTAAGTCCTAAAATAATCAAGTCTTAATTAAGTCCTAAGTAAGTCCTAAAATAATCAAGTCCTAATTCAGTCCTAAAATAATCAAGTCCTAATTAAGTCCTAAAATAATCAAGTCCTAATTAAGTCCTAAATTTATTAAGTCCTAATTAAGTCCTAAAAATATCAAGTCCTAAAATTATCCAGTCCTAATTAAGTCCTTAAATTATCAAGTCCTATCTAAGTTCTAAAATCATAAAGTCCTAATTAAGTCCTAAAATAATCAAGTCCTATCTAAGTCCTAAAATAATTAAGTCCTAATTAAGTCCTAAAATCATCAAGTCCTATTTAAGTCCTAAAATAATCAAGTCTTAATTTAGTCCTAAAATTATCAAGTCCTAATTAAGTCCTGAAATAATCAAGTCCTAATTAAGTCCTAAAATAATCAAGTCCTAATTAAGTCCTAAAATAATCAAGTCCTATCTAAGTCCTAAAATAATCAAGTCCTAATTAAGTCCTAAAATCATCAAGTCCTATTTAAGTCCTAAAATAATCAAGTCCTAATTAAGTCCTAAAATTATCAAGTCCTTATTAAGTCCTAAAATTATCAAGTCCTAACTAAGTCCTAAAATTATCAAGTCCTAATTAAGTCCTGAAATTATCAAGTCCTATCTAAGTCCTAAAATAATCAAGTCCTAATTAGGTCCTAAAATTATCAAGTTCTAATTAAGTCCTAAAATTACCAAGTCCTAATTAAGTCCTAAAATCATCAAGTCCTAATTAAGTCCTAAAATCATCAAGTCCTATTTAAGTCCTAAAATAATCAAGTCTTAATTAAGTCCTAAGTAAGTCCTAAAATAATCAAGTCCTAATTCAGTCCTAAAATAATCAAGTCCTAATTAAGTCCTAAAATAATCAAGTCCTAATTAAGTCCTAAATTTATTAAGTCCTAATTAAGTCCTAAAAATATCAAGTCCTAAAATTATCCAGTCCTAATTAAGTCCTTAAATTATCAAGTCCTAATTAAGTCTTAAAATAATCAAGTCCTAATTAAGTCCTAAAAGTATCAAGTCCTAATTAAGTCCTAAAATCATCAAGTCCTAATTAAGTCCTAAAATCATCAAGTCCTATTTAAGTCCTAAAATAATCAAGTCTTCATTAAGTCCTAAAATTATCAAGTCCTAATTAAGTCCTAAAATAATCAAGTCCTAATTAAGTCCTAAAATAATCAAGTCCTAATTAAGTCCTAAAATAATCAAGTCCTAATTAAGTCCTAAATTTATTAAGTCCTAATTAGGTCCTAAAATTATCAAGTCCTAAAATTATCAAGTCCTAAAATTATCAAGTCCTAAAATTATCCAGTCCTAATTAAGTCCTTAAATTATCAAGTCCTAATTAAGTCCTAAAATAATCAAGTCCTAATTAAGTCCTAAAAGTATCAGGTCCTAATTAAGTCCTAAAATCATCAAGTCCTAATTAAGTCCTAAAATCATCAAGTCCTATTTAAGTCCTAAAATTATCAAGTCCTAATTAAGTCCTGAAATAATCAAGTCCTAATTAAGTCCTAAAATAATCAAGTCCTAATTAAGTCCTAAATTTATTAAGTCCTAATTAGGTCCTAAAATTATCAAGTCCTAAAATTATCAAGTCCTAAAATTATCAAGTCCTAAAATTATCCAGTCCTAATTAAGTCCTTAAATTATCAAGTCCTAATTAAGTCCTAAAATAATCAAGTCCTAATTAAGTCCTAAAAGTATCAGGTCCTAATTAAGTCCTAAAATCATCAAGTCCTAATTAAGTCCTAAAATCATCAAGTCCTATTTAAGTCCTAAAATAATCAAGTCCTAATTAAGTCCTAAAATAATCAAGTCCTAATTAAGTCCTAAAATAATCAAGTCCTAATTAAGTCCTAAATTTATTAAGTCCTAATTAGGTCCTAAAATTATCAAGTCCTAAAATTATCAAGTCCTAAAATTATCAAGTCCTAAAATTATCCAGTCCTAATTAAGTCCTTAAATTATCAAGTCCTAATTAAGTCCTAAAATAATCAAGTCCTAATTAAGTCCTAAAAGTATCAGGTCCTAATTAAGTCCTAAAATCATCAAGTCCTAATTAAGACCTAAAATTATCAAGTCCTAATTAAGTCCTTATAGTATCAAGTACTAATTAGGTCCTAAAATCATCAAGTCCTAATCAAGTCCTAAAAATATCAAGCCCTAATTAAGTCTTAAAATTATCAAGTCCTAATTAAGTCCTAAAATTCTCATGTCCTAATTAAGTCCTAAAATAATCTAGTCCTAATTAAGTCCTAAAATTATCAAGTCCTAATTAAGTCCTAAAAGTATCAAGTCCTAATTAAGTCTAAAAATTCTCATGTCCTAATTAAGTCTTAAAATTATCAAGTCCTAATTAGGTCCTGAAATTATCAAGTCCTATCTAAGTCCTAAAATAATCAAGTCCTACTTAAGTCCTAAAATTATCAAGTCCTAATTAAGTCCTGAAATAATCAAGTCCTAATTAAGTCCTAAAATAATCAAGTCCTAATTAAGTCCTAAAATAATCAAGTCCTATCTAAGTCCTAAAATAATCAAGTCCTAATTAAGTCCTAAAATCATCAAGTCCTATTTAAGTCCTAAAATAATCAAGTCCTAATTAAGTCCTAAAATTATCAAGTCCTTATTAAGTCCTAAAATTATCAAGTCCTAACTAAGTCCTAAAATTATCAAGTCCTAATTAAGTCCTGAAATTATCAAGTCCTATCTAAGTCCTAAAATAATCAAGTCCTAATTAGGTCCTAAAATTATCAAGTTCTAATTAAGTCCTAAAATTACCAAGTCCTAATTAAGTCCTAAAATCATCAAGTCCTAATTAAGTCCTATAATTATCAAGTCCAAATTAAGTCCTAAAATTATCAAGTCCTAATTAAGTTCTTAAATTATCAAGTCCTGATTAAGTCCTAAAATAATCAAGTCCTATCTAAGTCCTAAAATAATCAAGTCCTAATTAAGTCCTAAAATCATCAAGTCCTATTTAAGTCCTAAAATAATCAAGTCCTAATTAAGTCCTAAAATTATCAAGTCCTTATTAAGTCCTAAAATTATCAAGTCCTAACTAAGTCCTAAAATTATCAAGTCCTAATTAAGTCCTGAAATTATCAAGTCCTATCTAAGTCCTAAAATAATCAAGTCCTAATTAGGTCCTAAAATTATCAAGTTCTAATTAAGTCCTAAAATTCTCATGTCCTAATTAAGTCCTAAAATTATCCACTCCTAATTAAGTCCTAAAATTATCAAGTCCTAATTAAGTCCTAATTAGGTCCTAAAATTATCAAGTCCTAATTAAGTCCTAAAATTATCAAGTCCTAATTAAGTCCTAAAATTATCAAGTCCTAATTAAGTCCTAAAAGTATCAAGTCCTAATTAAGTCCTAAAATTCTCATGTCCTAATTAAGTCTTAAAATTATCAAGTCCTAATTAAGTCCTAAAAATATTAAGTCCTAATTAAGTCCTAAACTTATCAAGTCCTATGTAAGTCCTAAAATTATCAAGTCCTAATTAAGTCCTAAAAATATCAAGCCCTAATAAAGTCCTTAAATTATCGAGTCCTAATTAAGTCCTGAAATTATCATGTCCTAATTAAGTCTTAAAATTATCAAGTCCTAATTAAGTCCTAAAATTCTTATGTCCTAATTAAGTCCTAAAATAATCTAGTCTTAATTAAGTCCTAAAATTATCAAGTCCTAATTAAGTCCTAAAAGTATCAAGTCCTAATTAAGTCTAAAAATTCTCATGTCCTAATTAAGTCTTAAAATTATCAAGTCCTAATTAAGTCCTGAAATTATCAAGTCCTATCTAAGTCCTAAAATAATCAAGTCCTACTTAAGACCTAAAATTATAAACTCCTAATTAAGTCCTGAAATTATCAAGTCCTATCTAAGTTCTAAAATCATCAAGTCCTAATTAAGTCCTAAAATAATCAAGTCCTATCTAAGTCCTAAAATAATTAAGTCCTAATTAAGTCCTAAAATCATCAAGTCCTATTTAAGTCCTAAAATAATTAAGTCTTAATTAAGTCCTAAAATTATCAAGTCCTAATTAAGTCCTGAAATAATCAAGTCCTAATTAAGTCCTAAAATAATCAAGTCCTAATTAAGTCCTAAAATAATCAAGTCCTATCTAAGTCCTAAAATAATCAAGTCCTAATTAAGTCCTAAAATCATCAAGTCCTATTTAAGTCCTAAAATAATCAAGTCCTAATTAAGTCCTAAAATTATCAAGTCCTTATTAAGTCCTAAAATTATCAAGTCCTAACTAAGTCCTAAAATTATCAAGTCCTAATTAAGTCCTGAAATTATCAAGTCCTATCTAAGTCCTAAAATAATCAAGTCCTAATTAGGTCCTAAAATTATCAAGTTCTAATTAAGTCCTAAAATTACCAAGTCCTAATTAAGTCCTAAAATCATCAAGTCCTAATTAAGTCCTATAATTATCAAGTCCAAATTAAGTCCTAAAATTATCAAGTCCTAATTAAGTTCTTAAATTATCAAGTCCTGATTAAGTCTTAAAGTATCTAGTCCTTATTAAGTCCTAAAATTATCAAGTCCTAATTAAGTCCTAAAATTCTCATGTCCTAATTAAGTCCTAAAATTATCCACTCCTAATTAAGTCCTAAAATTATCAAGTCCTAATTAAGTCCTAATTAGGTCCTAAAATTATCAAGTCCTAATTAAGTCCTAAAATTATCAAGTCCTAATTAAGTCCTAAAATTATCAAGTCCTAATTAAGTCCTAAAAGTATCAAGTCCTAATTAAGTCCTAAAATTCTCATGTCCTAATTAAGTCTTAAAATTATCAAGTCCTAATTAAGTCCTAAAAATATTAAGTCCTAATTAAGTCCTAAACTTATCAAGTCCTATGTAAGTCCTAAAATTATCAAGTCCTAATTAAGTCCTAAAAATATCAAGCCCTAATAAAGTCCTTAAATTATCAAGTCCTAATTAAGTCCTGAAATTATCATGTTCTAATTAAGTCCTAAAATAATCAAGTCCTAATAAAGTCCTAAAATTATCAAGTCCTACTTAAGTCCTAAAAGTATCAAGTCCTAATTAAGTCTAAAAATTCTCATGTCCTAATTAAGTCCTAAAATTATCAAGTCCTAATTAAGTCCTGAAATTATCAAGTCCTATCTAAGTCCTAAAATAATCAAGTCCTACTTAAGTCCTAAAATTATAAACTCCTAATTAAGTCCTGAAATTATCAAGTCCTATCTAAGTTCTAAAATCATCAAGTCCTAATTAAGTCCTAAAATAATCAAGTCCTATCTAAGTCCTAAAATAATCAAGTCCTAATTAAGTCCTAAAATCATCAAGTCCTATTTAAGTCCTAAAATAATCAAGTCCTAATTAAGACCTAAAATAATCAAGTCCTAATTAAGTCCTAAAAGTATCATGTCCTAATTAAGTCCTAAAATTATCAAGTCCTAATTAAGTCCTAAAATTATCAAGTCCTAATTAAGTCCTAAAATTATCAAGTCCTAATTAAGTCCTAAAATTATCAAGTCCTAATTAAGTCCTAAAATTATCAAGTCCTAATTAAGTCTTAAAATTATCAAGTCCTAATTAAGTCCTAAAATTCTCATGTCCTAATTAAGTCCTAAAATAATCTAGTCCTAATTAAGTCCTAAAATTATCAAGTCCTAATTAAGTCCTAAAAGTATCAAGTCCTAATTAAGTCTAAAAATTCTCATGTCCTAATTAAGTCTTAAAATTATCAAGTCCTAATTAAGTCCTGAAATTATCAAGTCCTATCTAAGTCCTAAAATAATCAAGTCCTACTTAAGTCCTAAAATTATAAACTCCTAATTAAGTCCTGAAATTATCAAGTCCTATCTAAGTTCTAAAATCATCAAGTCCTAATTAAGTCCTAAAATAATCAAGTCCTATCTAAGTCCTAAAATAATCAAGTCCTAATTAAGTCCTAAAATCATCAAGTCCTATTTAAGTCCTAAAATAATCAAGTCTTAATTAAGTCCTAAAATTATCAAGTCCTAATTAAGTCCTGAAATAATCAAGTCCTAATAAAGTTCTAAAATAATCAAGTCCTAATTAAGTCCTAAAATTATCAAGTCCTAACTAAGTCCTAAAATTATCAAGTCCTAATTAAGTCCTGAAATTATCAAGTCCTATCTAAGTCCTAAAATAATCAAGTCCTAATTAGGTCCTAAAATTATCAAGTTCTAATTAAGTCCTAAAATTACCAAGTCCTAATTAAGTCCTAAAATCATCAAGTCCTAATTAAGTCCTATAATTATCAAGTCCAAATTAAGTCCTAAAATTATCAAGTCCTAATTAAGTTTTAAAATTATCAAGTCCTGATTAAGTCTTAAAGTATCTAGTCCTTATTAAGTCCTAAAATTATCAAGTCCTAATTAAGTCCTAAAATTCTCATGTCCTAATTAAGTCCTAAAATTATCCACTCCTAATTAAGTCCTAAAATTATCAAGTCCTAATTAAGTCCTAATTAGGTCCTAAAATTATCAAGTCCTAATTAAGTCCTAAAATTATCAAGTCCTAATTAAGTCCTAAAATTTTCAAGTCCTAATTAAGTCCTAAAAGTATCAAGTCCTAATTAAGTCCTAAAATTCTCATGTCCTAATTAAGTCTTAAAATTATCAAGTCCTAATTAAGTCCTAAAAATATTAAGTCCTAATTAAGTCCTAAACTTATCAAGTCCTATGTAAGTCCTAAAATTATCAAGTCCTAATTAAGTCCTAAAAATATCAAGCCCTAATAAAGTCCTAAAATTATCAAGTCCTAATTAAGTCCTGAAATTATCATGTCCTAATTAAGTCCTAAAATAATCAAGTCCTAATAAAGTCCAAAAATTATCAAGTCCTAATTAAGTCCTAAAATTATGAAGTCCTAATTAAGTCTTAAAATTATCAAGTCCTAATTAAGTCCTAAAATTCTTATGTCCTAATTAAGTCCTAAAATAATCTAGTCTTAATTAAGTCCTAAAATTATCAAGTCCTAATTAAGTCCAAAAAGTATCAAGTCCTAATTAAGTCTAAAAATTCTCATGTCCTAATTAAGTCCTAAAATTATCAAGTCCTAATTAAGTCCTGAAATTATCAAGTCCTATCTAAGTCCTAAAATAATCAAGTCCTACTTAAGTCCTAAAATTATAAACTCCTAATTAAGTCCTGAAATTATCAAGTCCTATCTAAGTTCTAAAATCATCAAGTCCTAATTAAGTCCTAAAATAATCAAGTCCTATCTAAGTCCTAAAATAATCAAGTCCTAATTAAGTCCTAAAATCATCAAGTCCTATTTAAGTCCTAAAATAATCAAGTCTTAATTAAGTCCTAAAATTATCAAGTCCTAATTAAGTCCTGAAATAATCAAGTCCTAATTAAGTTCTAAAATAATCAAGTCCTAATTAAGTCCTAAAATTATCAAGTCCTAACTAAGTCCTAAAATTATCAAGTCCTAATTAAGTCCTGAAATTATCAAGTCCTATCTAAGTCCTAAAATAATCAAGTCCTAATTAGGTCCTAAAATTATCAAGTTCTAATTAAGTCCTAAAATTACCAAGTCCTAATTAAGTCCTAAAATCATCAAGTCCTAATTAAGTCCTATAATTATCAAGTCCAAATTAAGTCCTAAAATTATCAAGTCCTAATTAAGTTTTAAAATTATCAAGTCCTGATTAAGTCTTAAAGTATCTAGTCCTTATTAAGTCCTAAAATTATCAAGTCCTAATTAAGTCCTAAAATTCTCATGTCCTAATTAAGTCCTAAAATTATCCACTCCTAATTAAGTCCTAAAATTATCAAGTCCTAATTAAGTCCTAATTAGGTCCTAAAATTATCAAGTCCTAATTAAGTCCTAAAATTATCAAGTCCTAATTAAGTCCTAAAATTTTCAAGTCCTAATTAAGTCCTAAAAGTATCAAGTCCTAATTAAGTCCTAAAATTCTCATGTCCTAATTAAGTCTTAAAATTATCAAGTCCTAATTAAGTCCTAAAAATATTAAGTCCTAATTAAGTCCTAAACTTATCAAGTCCTATGTAAGTCCTAAAATTATCAAGTCCTAATTAAGTCCTAAAAATATCAAGCCCTAATAAAGTCCTAAAATTATCAAGTCCTAATTAAGTCCTGAAATTATCATGTCCTAATTAAGTCCTAAAATAATCAAGTCCTAATAAAGTCCAAAAATTATCAAGTCCTAATTAAGTCCTAAAATTATGAAGTCCTAATTAAGTCTTAAAATTATCAAGTCCTAATTAAGTCCTAAAATTCTTATGTCCTAATTAAGTCCTAAAATAATCTAGTCTTAATTAAGTCCTAAAATTATCAAGTCCTAATTAAGTCCTAAAAGTATCAAGTCCTAATTAAGTCTAAAAATTCTCATGTCCTAATTAAGTCCTAAAATTATCAAGTCCTAATTAAGTCCTGAAATTATCAAGTCCTATCTAAGTCCTAAAATAATCAAGTCCTACTTAAGTCCTAAAATTATAAACTCCTAATTAAGTCCTGAAATTATCAAGTCCTATCTAAGTTCTAAAATCATCAAGTCCTAATTAAGTCCTAAAATAATCAAGTCCTATCTAAGTCCTAAAATAATCAAGTCCTAATTAAGTCCTAAAATCATCAAGTCCTATTTAAGTCCTAAAATAATTAAGTCTTAATTAAGTCCTAAAATTATCAAGTCCTAATTAAGTCCTAAAATAATCAAGTCCTAATTAAGTCCTAAAATAATCAAGTCCTAATTAAGTCCTAAAATAATCAAGTCCTAATTAAGTCCTAAATTTATTAAGTCCTAATTAGGTCCTAAAATTATCAAGTCCTAATTAAGTCCTAAAATTATCCAGTCCTAATTAAGTCCTTAAATTATCAAGTCCTAATTAAGTCCTAAAATAATCAAGTCCTAATTAAGTCCTAAAAGTATCAGGTCCTAATTAAGTCCTAAAATCATCAAGTCCTAATTAAGTCCTAAAATAATCAAGTCCTATCTAAGTCCTAAAATAATCAAGTCCTAATTAAGTCCTAAAATCATCAAGTCCTATTTAAGTCCTAAAATAATCAAGTCCTAATTAAGTCCTAAAATTATCAAGTCCTAATTAAGTCCTAAAATTATCAAGTTCTAATTAAGTCCTAAACTTATTAAGTCCTAATTAGGTCCTAAAATTATCAAGTCCTAATTAAGTCCTAAAATTATCCAGTCCTAATTAAGTCCTTAAATTATCAAGTCCTAATTAAGTCCTAAAATTATCCAGTCCTAATTAAGTCCTTAAATTATCAAGTCCTAATTAAGTCCTAAAATAATCAAGTCCTAATTAAGTCCTAAAAGTATCAGGTCCTAATTAAGTCCTAAAATAATCAAGTCCTAATTAAGTCCTAAAATAATCAAGTCCTATCTAAGTCCTAAAATAATCAAGTCCTAATTAAGTCCTAAAATCATCAAGTCCTATTTAAGTCCTAAAATAATCAAGTCCTAATTAAGTCCTAAAATTATCAAGTCCTAATTAAGTCCTAAAATTATCAAGTTCTAATTAAGTCCTAAACTTATTAAGTCCTAATTAGGTCCTAAAATTATCAAGTCCTAATTAAGTCCTAAAATTATCCAGTCCTAATTAAGTCCTTAAATTATCAAGTCCTAATTAAGTCCTAAAATAATCAAGTCCTAATTAAGTCCTAAAAGTATCAGGTCCTAATTAAGTCCTAAAATCATCAAGTCCTAATTAAGTCCTAAAATCATCAAGTCCTATTTAAGTCCTAAAATAATCAAGTCTTAATTAAGTCCTAAAATTATCAAGTCCTAATTAAGTCCTGAAATAATCAAGTCCTAATTAAGTCCTAAAATAATCAAGTCCTAATTAAGTCCTAAAATAATCAAGTCCTATCTAAGTCCTAAAATAATCAAGTCCTAATTAAGTCCTAAAAATATCAAGCCCTAATAAAGTCCTAAAATTATCAAGTCCTAATTAAGTCCTGAAATTATCATGTCCTAATTAAGTCCTAAAATAATCAAGTCCTAATAAAGTCCAAAAATTATCAAGTCCTAATTAAGTCCTAAAATTATGAAGTCCTAATTAAGTCTTAAAATTATCAAGTCCTAATTAAGTCCTAAAATTCTTATGTCCTAATTAAGTCCTAAAATAATCTAGTCTTAATTAAGTCCTAAAATTATTAAGTCCTAATTAAGTCCTAAAATAATCAAGTCCTAATTAAGTCCTAAAATAATCAAGTCCTATCTAAGTCCTAAAATAATCAAGTCCTAATTAAGTCCTAAAAATATCAAGCCCTAATAAAGTCCTAAAATTATCAAGTCCTAATTAAGTCCTGAAATTATCATGTCCTAATTAAGTCCTAAAATCATCAAGTCCTAATTAAGTCCTAAAATAATCAAGTCCTATCTAAGTCCTAAAATAATCAAGTCCTAATTAAGTCCTTAAATCATCAAGTCCTATTTAAGTCCTAAAATAATTAAGTCTTAATTAAGTCCTAAAATTATCAAGTCCTAATTAAGTCCTAAAATAATCAAGTCCTAATTAAGTCCTAAAATAATCAAGTCCTAATTAAGTCCTAAAATAATCAAGTCCTAATTAAGTCCTAAATTTATTAAGTCCTAATTAGGTCCTAAAATTATCAAGTCCTAAAATTATCCAGTCCTAATTAAGTCCTTAAATTATCAAGTCCTAATTAAGTCCTAAAATTCTCATGTCCTAATTAAGTCCTAAAATTATCCACTCCTAATTAAGTCCTAAAATTATCAAGTCCTAATTAAGTCCTAATTAGGTCCTAAAATTATCAAGTCCTAATTAAGTCCTAAAATTATCAAGTCCTAATTAAGTCCTAAAATTTTCAAGTCCTAATTAAGTCCTAAAAGTATCAAGTCCTAATTAAGTCCTAAAATTCTCATGTCCTAATTAAGTCTTAAAATTATCAAGTCCTAATTAAGTCCTAAAAATATTAAGTCCTAATTAAGTCCTAAACTTATCAAGTCCTATGTAAGTCCTAAAATTATCAAGTCCTAATTAAGTCCTAAAAATATCAAGTCCTAATTAAGTCCTAAAAATATCAAGCCCTAATAAAGTCCTAAAATTATCAAGTCCTAATTAAGTCCTGAAATTATCATGTCCTAATTAAGTCCTAAAATAATCAAGTCCTAATAAAGTCCAAAAATTATCAAGTCCTAATTAAGTCCTAAAATTATGAAGTCCTAATTAAGTCTTAAAATTATCAAGTCCTAATTAAGTCCTAAAATTCTTATGTCCTAATTAAGTCCTAAAATAATCTAGTCTTAATTAAGTCCTAAAATTATCAAGTCCTAATTAAGTCCTAAAATAATTAAGTCCTAATTAAGTCCTAAAATAATCAAGTCCTATCTAAGTCCTAAAATAATCAAGTCCTAATTAAGTCCTAAAAATATCAAGCCCTAATAAAGTCCTAAAATTATCAAGTCCTAATTAAGTCCTGAAATTATCATGTCCTAATTAAGTCCTAAAATCATCAAGTCCTAATTAAGTCCTAAAATAATCAAGTCCTATCTAAGTCCTAAAATAATCAAGTCCTAATTAAGTCCTAAAATCATCAAGTCCTATTTAAGTCCTAAAATAATTAAGTCTTAATTAAGTCCTAAAATTATCAAGTCCTAATTAAGTCCTAAAATAATCAAGTCCTAATTAAGTCCTAAAATAATCAAGTCCTAATTAAGTCCTAAAATAATCAAGTCCTAATTAAGTCCTAAATTTATTAAGTCCTAATTAGGTCCTAAAATTATCAAGTCCTAAAATTATCCAGTCCTAATTAAGTCCTTAAATTATCAAGTCCTAATTAAGTCCTAAAATTCTCATGTCCTAATTAAGTCCTAAAATTATCCACTCCTAATTAAGTCCTAAAATTATCAAGTCCTAATTAAGTCCTAATTAGGTCCTAAAATTATCAAGTCCTAATTAAGTCCTAAAATTATCAAGTCCTAATTAAGTCCTAAAATTTTCAAGTCCTAATTAAGTCCTAAAAGTATCAAGTCCTAATTAAGTCCTAAAATTCTCATGTCCTAATTAAGTCTTAAAATTATCAAGTCCTAATTAAGTCCTAAAAATATTAAGTCCTAATTAAGTCCTAAACTTATCAAGTCCTATGTAAGTCCTAAAATTATCAAGTCCTTATTAAGTCCTAAAAATATCAAGCCCTAATAAAGTCCTAAAATTATCAAGTCCTAATTAAGTCCTGAAATTATCATGTCCTAATTAAGTCCTAAAATAATCAAGTCCTAATAAAGTCCAAAAATTATCAAGTCCTAATTAAGTCCTAAAATTATGAAGTCCTACTTAAGTCTTAAAATTATCAAGTCCTAATTAAGTCCTAAAATTCTTATGTCCTAATTAAGTCCTAAAATAATCTAGTCTTAATTAAGTCCTAAAATTATCAAGTCCTAATTAAGTCCTAAAATTATCAAGTCCTAATTAAGTCTAAAAATTCTCATGTCCTAATTAAGTCCTAAAATTATCAAGTCCTAATTAAGTCCTGAAATTATCAAGTCCTATCTAAGTCCTAAAATAATCAAGTCCTACTTAAGTCCTAAAATTATAAACTCCTAATTAAGTCCTGAAATTATCAAGTCCTATCTAAGTTCTAAAATCATCAAGTCCTAATTAAGTCCTAAAATAATCAAGTCCTATCTAAGTCCTAAAATAATCAAGTCCTAATTAAGTCCTAAAATCATCAAGTCCTATTTAAGTCCTAAAATAATCAAGTCTTAATTAAGTCCTAAAATTATCAAGTCCTAATTAAGTCCTGAAATAATCAAGTCCTAATTAAGTTCTAAAATAATCAAGTCCTAATTAAGTCCTAAAATTATCAAGTCCTAACTAAGTCCTAAAATTATCAAGTCCTAATTAAGTCCTGAAATTATCAAGTCCTATCTAAGTCCTAAAATAATCAAGTCCTAATTAGGTCCTAAAATTATCAAGTTCTAATTAAGTCCTAAAATTACCAAGTCCTAATTAAGTCCTAAAATCATCAAGTCCTAATTAAGTCCTATAATTATCAAGTCCAAATTAAGTCCTAAAATTATCAAGTCCTAATTAAGTTTTAAAATTATCAAGTCCTGATTAAGTCTTAAAGTATCTAGTCCTTATTAAGTCCTAAAATTATCAAGTCCTAATTAAGTCCTAAAATTCTCATGTCCTAATTAAGTCCTAAAATTATCCACTCCTAATTAAGTCCTAAAATTATCAAGTCCTAATTAAGTCCTAATTAGGTCCTAAAATTATCAAGTCCTAATTAAGTCCTAAAATTATCAAGTCCTAATTAAGTCCTAAAATTTTCAAGTCCTAATTAAGTCCTAAAAGTATCAAGTCCTAATTAAGTCCTAAAATTCTCATGTCCTAATTAAGTCTTAAAATTATCAAGTCCTAATTAAGTCCTAAAAATATTAAGTCCTAATTAAGTCCTAAACTTATCAAGTCCTATGTAAGTCCTAAAATTATCAAGTCCTAATTAAGTCCTAAAAATATCAAGCCCTAATAAAGTCCTAAAATTATCAAGTCCTAATTAAGTCCCGAAATTATCATGTCCTAATTAAGTCCTAAAATAATCAAGTCCTAATAAAGTCCAAAAATTATCAAGTCCTAATTAAGTCCTAAAATTATGAAGTCCTAATTAAGTCTTAAAATTATCAAGTCCTAATTAAGTCCTAAAATTCTTATGTCCTAATTAAGTCCTAAAATAATCTAGTCTTAATTAAGTCCTAAAATTATCAAGTCCTAATTAAGTCCTAAAAGTATCAAGTCCTAATTAAGTCTAAAAATTCTCATGTCCTAATTAAGTCCTAAAATTATCAAGTCCTAATGAAGTCCTGAAATTATCAAGTCCTATCTAAGTCCTAAAATAATCAAGTCCTACTTAAGTCCTAAAATTATAAACTCCTAATTAAGTCCTGAAATTATCAAGTCCTATCTAAGTTCTAAAATCATCAAGTCCTAATTAAGTCCTAAAATAATCAAGTCCTATCTAAGTCCTAAAATAATCAAGTCCTAATTAAGTCCTAAAATCATCAAGTCCTATTTAAGTCCTAAAATAATCAAGTCTTAATTAAGTCCTAAAATTATCAAGTCCTAATTAAGTCCTGAAATAATCAAGTCCTAATTAAGTTCTAAAATAATCAAGTCCTAATTAAGTCCTAAAATTATCAAGTCCTAACTAAGTCCTAAAATTATCAAGTCCTAATTAAGTCCTGAAATTATCAAGTCCTATCTAAGTCCTAAAATAATCAAGTCCTAATTAGGTCCTAAAATTATCAAGTTCTAATTAAGTCCTAAAATTACCAAGTCCTAATTAAGTCCTAAAATCATCAAGTCCTAATTAAGTCCTATAATTATCAAGTCCAAATTAAGTCCTAAAATTATCAAGTCCTAATTAAGTTTTAAAATTATCAAGTCCTGATTAAGTCTTAAAGTATCTAGTCCTTATTAAGTCCTAAAATTATCAAGTCCTAATTAAGTCCTAAAATTCTCATGTCCTAATTAAGTCCTAAAATTATCCACTCCTAATTAAGTCCTAAAATTATCAAGTCCTAATTAAGTCCTAATTAGGTCCTAAAATTATCAAGTCCTAATTAAGTCCTAAAATTATCAAGTCCTAATTAAGTCCTAAAATTTTCAAGTCCTAATTAAGTCCTAAAAGTATCAAGTCCTAATTAAGTCCTAAAATTCTCATGTCCTAATTAAGTCTTAAAATTATCAAGTCCTAATTAAGTCCTAAAAATATTAAGTCCTAATTAAGTCCTAAACTTATCAAGTCCTATGTAAGTCCTAAAATTATCAAGTCCTAATTAAGTCCTAAAAATATCAAGCCCTAATAAAGTCCTAAAATTATCAAGTCCTAATTAAGTCCCGAAATTATCATGTCCTAATTAAGTCCTAAAATAATCAAGTCCTAATAAAGTCCAAAAATTATCAAGTCCTAATTAAGTCCTAAAATTATGAAGTCCTAATTAAGTCTTAAAATTATCAAGTCCTAATTAAGTCCTAAAATTCTTATGTCCTAATTAAGTCCTAAAATAATCTAGTCTTAATTAAGTCCTAAAATTATCAAGTCCTAATTAAGTCCTAAAAGTATCAAGTCCTAATTAAGTCTAAAAATTCTCATGTCCTAATTAAGTCCTAAAATTATCAAGTCCTAATTAAGTCCTGAAATTATCAAGTCCTATCTAAGTCCTAAAATAATCAAGTCCTACTTAAGTCCTAAAATTATAAACTCCTAATTAAGTCCTGAAATTATCAAGTCCTATCTAAGTTCTAAAATCATCAAGTCCTAATTAAGTCCTAAAATAATCAAGTCCTATCTAAGTCCTAAAATAATCAAGTCCTAATTAAGTCCTAAAATCATCAAGTCCTATTTAAGTCCTAAAATAATTAAGTCTTAATTAAGTCCTAAAATTATCAAGTCCTAATTAAGTCCTAAAATAATCAAGTCCTAATTAAGTCCTAAAATAATCAAGTCCTAATTAAGTCCTAAAATAATCAAGTCCTAATTAAGTCCTAAATTTATTAAGTCCTAATTAGGTCCTAAAATTATCAAGTCCTAAAATTATCCAGTCCTAATTAAGTCCTTAAATTATCAAGTCCTAATTAAGTCCTAAAATAATCAAGTCCTAATTAAGTCCTAAAAGTATCAGGTCCTAATTAGGTCCTAAAATCATCAAGTCCTAATTAAGTCCTAAAATCATCAAGTCCTATTTAAGTCCTAAAATAATCAAGTCTTTATTAAGTCCTAAAATTATCAAGTCCTAATTAAGTCCTAAAATAATCAAGTCCTAATTAAGTCCTAAAATAATCAAGTCCTAATTAAGTCCTAAAATAATCAAGTCCTATCTAAGTCCTAAAATAATCAAGTCCTAATTAAGTCCTGAATTCATCAAGTCCTATTTAAGTCCTAAAATAATCAAGTCCTAATTAAGTCCTAAAATAATCAAGTCCTATCTAAGTCCTAAAATAATCAAGTCCTAATTAAGTCCTAAAATCATCAAGTCCTATTTAAGTCCTAAAATAATCAAGTCCTAATTAAGTCCTAAAATTATCAAGTCCTAATTAAGTCCTAAAATTATCAAGTTCTAATTAAGTCCTAAACTTATTAAGTCCTAATTAGGTCCTAAAATTATCAAGTCCTAATTAAGTCCTAAAATTATCCAGTCCTAATTAAGTCCTTAAATTATCAAGTCCTAATTAAGTCCTAAAATAATCAAGTCCTAATTAAGTCCTAAAAGTATCAGGTCCTAATTAAGTCCTAAAATCATCAAGTCCTAATTAAGTCCTAAAATCATCAAGTCCTATTTAAGTCCTAAAATAATCAAGTCTTAATTAAGTCCTAAAATTATCAAGTCCTAATTAAGTCCTGAAATAATCAAGTCCTAATTAAGTCCTAAAATAATCAAGTCCTAATTAAGTCCTAAAATAATCAAGTCCTATCTAAGTCCTAAAATAATCAAGTCCTAATTAAGTCCTAAAAATATCAAGCCCTAATAAAGTCCTAAAATTATCAAGTCCTAATTAAGTCCTGAAATTATCATGTCCTAATTAAGTCCTAAAATAATCAAGTCCTAATAAAGTCCAAAAATTATCAAGTCCTAATTAAGTCCTAAAATTATGAAGTCCTAATTAAGTCTTAAAATTATCAAGTCCTAATTAAGTCCTAAAATTCTTATGTCCTAATTAAGTCCTAAAATAATCTAGTCTTAATTAAGTCCTAAAATTATCAAGTCCTAATTAAGTCCTAAAATTCTTATGTCCTAATTAAGTCCTAAAATAATCTAGTCTTAATTAAGTCCTAAAATTATTAAGTCCTAATTAAGTCCTAAAATAATCAAGTCCTAATTAAGTCCTAAAATAATCAAGTCCTATCTATGTCCTAAAATAATCAAGTCCTAATTAAGTCCTAAAAATATCAAGCCCTAATAAAGTCCTAAAATTATCAAGTCCTAATTAAGTCCTGAAATTATCATGTCCTAATTAAGTCCTAAAATCATCAAGTCCTAATTAAGTCCTAAAATAATCAAGTCCTATCTAAGTCCTAAAATAATCAAGTCCTAATTAAGTCCTTAAATCATCAAGTCCTATTTAAGTCCTAAAATAATTAAGTCTTAATTAAGTCCTAAAATTATCAAGTCCTAATTAAGTCCTAAAATAATCAAGTCCTAATTAAGTCCTAAAATAATCAAGTCCTAATTAAGTCCTAAAATAATCAAGTCCTAATTAAGTCCTAAATTTATTAAGTCCTAATTAGGTCCTAAAATTATCAAGTCCTAAAATTATCCAGTCCTAATTAAGTCCTTAAATTATCAAGTCCTAATTAAGTCCTAAAATTCTCATGTCCTAATTAAGTCCTAAAATTATCCACTCCTAATTAAGTCCTAAAATTATCAAGTCCTAATTAAGTCCTAATTAGGTCCTAAAATTATCAAGTCCTAATTAAGTCCTAAAATTATCAAGTCCTAATTAAGTCCTAAAATTTTCAAGTCCTAATTAAGTCCTAAAAGTATCAAGTCCTAATTAAGTCCTAAAATTCTCATGTCCTAATTAAGTCTTAAAATTATCAAGTCCTAATTAAGTCCTAAAAATATTAAGTCCTAATTAAGTCCTAAACTTATCAAGTCCTATGTAAGTCCTAAAATTATCAAGTCCTAATTAAGTCCTAAAAATATCAAGTCCTAATTAAGTCCTAAAAATATCAAGCCCTAATAAAGTCCTAAAATTATCAAGTCCTAATTAAGTCCTGAAATTATCATGTCCTAATTAAGTCCTAAAATAATCAAGTCCTAATAAAGTCCAAAAATTATCAAGTCCTAATTAAGTCCTAAAATTATGAAGTCCTAATTAAGTCTTAAAATTATCAAGTCCTAATTAAGTCCTAAAATTCTTATGTCCTAATTAAGTCCTAAAATAATCTAGTCTTAATTAAGTCCTAAAATTATCAAGTCCTAATTAAGTCCTAAAATAATTAAGTCCTAATTAAGTCCTAAAATAATCAAGTCCTATCTAAGTCCTAAAATAATCAAGTCCTAATTAAGTCCTAAAAATATCAAGCCCTAATAAAGTCCTAAAATTATCAAGTCCTAATTAAGTCCTGAAATTATCATGTCCTAATTAAGTCCTAAAATCATCAAGTCCTAATTAAGTCCTAAAATAATCAAGTCCTATCTAAGTCCTAAAATAATCAAGTCCTAATTAAGTCCTAAAATCATCAAGTCCTATTTAAGTCCTAAAATAATTAAGTCTTAATTAAGTCCTAAAATTATCAAGTCCTAATTAAGTCCTAAAATAATCAAGTCCTAATTAAGTCCTAAAATAATCAAGTCCTAATTAAGTCCTAAAATAATCAAGTCCTAATTAAGTCCTAAATTTATTAAGTCCTAATTAGGTCCTAAAATTATCAAGTCCTAAAATTATCCAGTCCTAATTAAGTCCTTAAATTATCAAGTCCTAATTAAGTCCTAAAATTCTCATGTCCTAATTAAGTCCTAAAATTATCCACTCCTAATTAAGTCCTAAAATTATCAAGTCCTAATTAAGTCCTAATTAGGTCCTAAAATTATCAAGTCCTAATTAAGTCCTAAAATAATCAAGTCCTAATTAAGTCCTAAATTTATTAAGTCCTAATTAGGTCCTAAAATTATCAAGTCCTAAAATTATCCAGTCCTAATTAAGTCCTAAAAGTATCAAGTCCTAATTAAGTCCTAAAATTCTCATGTCCTAATTAAGTCTTAAAATTATCAAGTCCTAATTAAGTCCTAAAAATATTAAGTCCTAATTAAGTCCTAAACTTATCAAGTCCTATGTAAGTCCTAAAATTATCAAGTCCTTATTAAGTCCTAAAAATATCAAGCCCTAATAAAGTCCTAAAATTATCAAGTCCTAATTAAGTCCTGAAATTATCATGTCCTAATTAAGTCCTAAAATAATCAAGTCCTAATAAAGTCCAAAAATTATCAAGTCCTAATTAAGTCCTAAAATTATGAAGTCCTACTTAAGTCTTAAAATTATCAAGTCCTAATTAAGTCCTAAAATTCTTATGTCCTAATTAAGTCCTAAAATAATCTAGTCTTAATTAAGTCCTAAAATTATCAAGTCCTAATTAAGTCCTAAAAGTATCAAGTCCTAATTAAGTCTAAAAATTCTCATGTCCTAATTAAGTCCTAAAATTATCAAGTCCTAATTAAGTCCTGAAATTATCAAGTCCTATCTAAGTCCTAAAATAATCAAGTCCTACTTAAGTCCTAAAATTATAAACTCCTAATTAAGTCCTGAAATTATCAAGTCCTATCTAAGTTCTAAAATCATCAAGTCCTAATTAAGTCCTAAAATAATCAAGTCCTATCTAAGTCCTAAAATAATCAAGTCCTAATTAAGTCCTAAAATCATCAAGTCCTATTTAAGTCCTAAAATAATCAAGTCTTAATTAAGTCCTAAAATTATCAAGTCCTAATTAAGTCCTGAAATAATCAAGTCCTAATTAAGTTCTAAAATAATCAAGTCCTAATTAAGTCCTAAAATTATCAAGTCCTAACTAAGTCCTAAAATTATCAAGTCCTAATTAAGTCCTGAAATTATCAAGTCCTATCTAAGTCCTAAAATAATCAAGTCCTAATTAGGTCCTAAAATTATCAAGTTCTAATTAAGTCCTAAAATTACCAAGTCCTAATTAAGTCCTAAAATCATCAAGTCCTAATTAAGTCCTATAATTATCAAGTCCAAATTAAGTCCTAAAATTATCAAGTCCTAATTAAGTTTTAAAATTATCAAGTCCTGATTAAGTCTTAAAGTATCTAGTCCTTATTAAGTCCTAAAATTATCAAGTCCTAATTAAGTCCTAAAATTCTCATGTCCTAATTAAGTCCTAAAATTATCCACTCCTAATTAAGTCCTAAAATTATCAAGTCCTAATTAAGTCCTAATTAGGTCCTAAAATTATCAAGTCCTAATTAAGTCCTAAAATTATCAAGTCCTAATTAAGTCCTAAAATTTTCAAGTCCTAATTAAGTCCTAAAAGTATCAAGTCCTAATTAAGTCCTAAAATTCTCATGTCCTAATTAAGTCTTAAAATTATCAAGTCCTAATTAAGTCCTAAAAATATTAAGTCCTAATTAAGTCCTAAACTTATCAAGTCCTATGTAAGTCCTAAAATTATCAAGTCCTAATTAAGTCCTAAAAATATCAAGCCCTAATAAAGTCCTAAAATTATCAAGTCCTAATTAAGTCCCGAAATTATCATGTCCTAATTAAGTCCTAAAATAATCAAGTCCTAATAAAGTCCAAAAATTATCAAGTCCTAATTAAGTCCTAAAATTATGAAGTCCTAATTAAGTCTTAAAATTATCAAGTCCTAATTAAGTCCTAAAATTCTTATGTCCTAATTAAGTCCTAAAATAATCTAGTCTTAATTAAGTCCTAAAATTATCAAGTCCTAATTAAGTCCTAAAAGTATCAAGTCCTAATTAAGTCTAAAAATTCTCATGTCCTAATTAAGTCCTAAAATTATCAAGTCCTAATGAAGTCCTGAAATTATCAAGTCCTATCTAAGTCCTAAAATAATCAAGTCCTACTTAAGTCCTAAAATTATAAACTCCTAATTAAGTCCTGAAATTATCAAGTCCTATCTAAGTTCTAAAATCATCAAGTCCTAATTAAGTCCTAAAATAATCAAGTCCTATCTAAGTCCTAAAATAATCAAGTCCTAATTAAGTCCTAAAATCATCAAGTCCTATTTAAGTCCTAAAATAATCAAGTCTTAATTAAGTCCTAAAATTATCAAGTCCTAATTAAGTCCTGAAATAATCAAGTCCTAATTAAGTTCTAAAATAATCAAGTCCTAATTAAGTCCTAAAATTATCAAGTCCTAACTAAGTCCTAAAATTATCAAGTCCTAATTAAGTCCTGAAATTATCAAGTCCTATCTAAGTCCTAAAATAATCAAGTCCTAATTAGGTCCTAAAATTATCAAGTTCTAATTAAGTCCTAAAATTACCAAGTCCTAATTAAGTCCTAAAATCATCAAGTCCTAATTAAGTCCTATAATTATCAAGTCCAAATTAAGTCCTAAAATTATCAAGTCCTAATTAAGTTTTAAAATTATCAAGTCCTGATTAAGTCTTAAAGTATCTAGTCCTTATTAAGTCCTAAAATTATCAAGTCCTAATTAAGTCCTAAAATTCTCATGTCCTAATTAAGTCCTAAAATTATCCACTCCTAATTAAGTCCTAAAATTATCAAGTCCTAATTAAGTCCTAATTAGGTCCTAAAATTATCAAGTCCTAATTAAGTCCTAAAATTATCAAGTCCTAATTAAGTCCTAAAATTTTCAAGTCCTAATTAAGTCCTAAAAGTATCAAGTCCTAATTAAGTCCTAAAATTCTCATGTCCTAATTAAGTCTTAAAATTATCAAGTCCTAATTAAGTCCTAAAAATATTAAGTCCTAATTAAGTCCTAAACTTATCAAGTCCTATGTAAGTCCTAAAATTATCAAGTCCTAATTAAGTCCTAAAAATATCAAGCCCTAATAAAGTCCTAAAATTATCAAGTCCTAATTAAGTCCCGAAATTATCATGTCCTAATTAAGTCCTAAAATAATCAAGTCCTAATAAAGTCCAAAAATTATCAAGTCCTAATTAAGTCCTAAAATTATGAAGTCCTAATTAAGTCTTAAAATTATCAAGTCCTAATTAAGTCCTAAAATTCTTATGTCCTAATTAAGTCCTAAAATAATCTAGTCTTAATTAAGTCCTAAAATTATCAAGTCCTAATTAAGTCCTAAAAGTATCAAGTCCTAATTAAGTCTAAAAATTCTCATGTCCTAATTAAGTCCTAAAATTATCAAGTCCTAATTAAGTCCTGAAATTATCAAGTCCTATCTAAGTCCTAAAATAATCAAGTCCTACTTAAGTCCTAAAATTATAAACTCCTAATTAAGTCCTGAAATTATCAAGTCCTATCTAAGTTCTAAAATCATCAAGTCCTAATTAAGTCCTAAAATAATCAAGTCCTATCTAAGTCCTAAAATAATCAAGTCCTAATTAAGTCCTAAAATCATCAAGTCCTATTTAAGTCCTAAAATAATTAAGTCTTAATTAAGTCCTAAAATTATCAAGTCCTAATTAAGTCCTAAAATAATCAAGTCCTAATTAAGTCCTAAAATAATCAAGTCCTAATTAAGTCCTAAAATAATCAAGTCCTAATTAAGTCCTAAATTTATTAAGTCCTAATTAGGTCCTAAAATTATCAAGTCCTAAAATTATCCAGTCCTAATTAAGTCCTTAAATTATCAAGTCCTAATTAAGTCCTAAAATAATCAAGTCCTAATTAAGTCCTAAAAGTATCAGGTCCTAATTAGGTCCTAAAATCATCAAGTCCTAATTAAGTCCTAAAATCATCAAGTCCTATTTAAGTCCTAAAATAATCAAGTCTTTATTAAGTCCTAAAATTATCAAGTCCTAATTAAGTCCTAAAATAATCAAGTCCTAATTAAGTCCTAAAATAATCAAGTCCTAATTAAGTCCTAAAATAATCAAGTCCTATCTAAGTCCTAAAATAATCAAGTCCTAATTAAGTCCTGAATTCATCAAGTCCTATTTAAGTCCTAAAATAATCAAGTCCTAATTAAGTCCTAAAATAATCAAGTCCTATCTAAGTCCTAAAATAATCAAGTCCTAATTAAGTCCTAAAATCATCAAGTCCTATTTAAGTCCTAAAATAATCAAGTCCTAATTAAGTCCTAAAATTATCAAGTCCTAATTAAGTCCTAAAATTATCAAGTTCTAATTAAGTCCTAAACTTATTAAGTCCTAATTAGGTCCTAAAATTATCAAGTCCTAATTAAGTCCTAAAATTATCCAGTCCTAATTAAGTCCTTAAATTATCAAGTCCTAATTAAGTCCTAAAATAATCAAGTCCTAATTAAGTCCTAAAAGTATCAGGTCCTAATTAAGTCCTAAAATCATCAAGTCCTAATTAAGTCCTAAAATCATCAAGTCCTATTTAAGTCCTAAAATAATCAAGTCTTAATTAAGTCCTAAAATTATCAAGTCCTAATTAAGTCCTGAAATAATCAAGTCCTAATTAAGTCCTAAAATAATCAAGTCCTAATTAAGTCCTAAAATAATCAAGTCCTATCTAAGTCCTAAAATAATCAAGTCCTAATTAAGTCCTAAAAATATCAAGCCCTAATAAAGTCCTAAAATTATCAAGTCCTAATTAAGTCCTGAAATTATCATGTCCTAATTAAGTCCTAAAATAATCAAGTCCTAATAATGTCCAAAAATTATCAAGTCCTAATTAAGTCCTAAAATTATGAAGTCCTAATTAAGTCTTAAAATTATCAAGTCCTAATTAAGTCCTAAAATTCTTATGTCCTAATTAAGTCCTAAAATAATCTAGTCTTAATTAAGTCCTAAAATTATCAAGTCCTAATTAAGTCCTAAAAGTATCAAGTCCTAATTAAGTCTAAAAATTCTCATGTCCTAATTAAGTCCTAAAATTATCAAGTCCTAATTAAGTCCTGAAATTATCAAGTCCTATCTAAGTCCTAAAATAATCAAGTCCTACTTAAGTCCTAAAATTATAAACTCCTAATTAAGTCCTGAAATTATCAAGTCCTATCTAAGTTCTAAAATCATCAAGTCCTAATTAAGTCCTAAAATAATCAAGTCCTATCTAAGTCCTAAAATAATCAAGTCCTAATTAAGTCCTAAAATCATCAAGTCCTATTTAAGTCCTAAAATAATTAAGTCTTAATTAAGTCCTAAAATTATCAAGTCCTAATTAAGTCCTAAAATAATCAAGTCCTAATTAAGTCCTAAAATAATCAAGTCCTAATTAAGTCCTAAAATAATCAAGTCCTAATTAAGTCCTAAATTTATTAAGTCCTAATTAGGTCCTAAAATTATCAAGTCCTAAAATTATCCAGTCCTAATTAAGTCCTTAAATTATCAAGTCCTAATTAAGTCCTAAAATAATCAAGTCCTAATTAAGTCCTAAAAGTATCAGGTCCTAATTAGGTCCTAAAATCATCAAGTCCTAATTAAGTCCTAAAATCATCAAGTCCTATTTAAGTCCTAAAATAATCAAGTCTTTATTAAGTCCTAAAATTATCAAGTCCTAATTAAGTCCTGAAATAATCAAGTCCTAATTAAGTCCTAAAATAATCAAGTCCTAATTAAGTCCTAAAATAATCAAGTCCTATCTAAGTCCTAAAATAATCAAGTCCTAATTAAGTCCTGAATTCATCAAGTCCTATTTAAGTCCTAAAATAATCAAGTCCTAATTAAGTCCTAAAATAATCAAGTCCTATCTAAGTCCTAAAATAATCAAGTCCTAATTAAGTCCTAAAATCATCAAGTCCTATTTAAGTCCTAAAATAATCAAGTCCTAATTAAGTCCTAAAATTATCAAGTCCTAATTAAGTCCTAAAATTATCAAGTTCTAATTAAGTCCTAAACTTATTAAGTCCTAATTAGGTCCTAAAATTATCAAGTCCTAATTAAGGCCTAAATTTATCCAGTCCTAATTAAGTCCTTAAATTATCAAGTCCTAATTAAGTCCTAAAATAATCAAGTCCTAATTAAGTCCTAAAATCATCAAGTCCTAATTAAGTCCTAAAATCATCAAGTCCTATTTAAGTCCTAAAATAATCAAGTCTTAATTAAGTCCTAAAATTATCAAGTCCTAATTAGGTCCTGAAATAATCAAGTCCTAATTAAGTCCTAAAATAATCAAGTCCTAATTAAGACCTAAAAGAATCAAGTCCTAATTAAGTCCTTAAAGTATCATGTCCTAATTAATTCCTAAAATTATCAAGTCCTAATTAAGTTCTAAAATTATCAAGTCCTAATTAAGTCCTAAAATTATCAAGTCCTAATTAAGTCCTAAAATCATCAAGTCCTATTTAAGTCCTAAAATAATCAAGTCTTAATTAAGTCCTAAAATTATCAAGTCCTAATTAGGTCCTGAAATAATCAAGTCCTAATTAAGTCCTAAAATAATCAAGTCCTAATTAAGACCTAAAATAATCAAGTCCTAATTAAGTCCTTAAAGTATCATGTCCTAATTAATTCCTAAAATTATCAAGTCCTAATTAAGTCCTAAAAGTATCAAGTCCTAATTAAGTCCTAAAATCATCAAGTCCTATTTAAGTCCTAAAATAATCAAGTCCTAATTAAGTCCTAAAATTATCAAGTCCTAATTAAGTCCTAAAATTATCAAGTTCTAATTAAGTCCTAAACTTATTAAGTCCTAATTAGGTCCTAAAATTATCAAGTCCTAATTAAGTCCTAAAATTATCCAGTCCTAATTAAGTCCTTAAATTATCAAGTCTTAATTAAGTCCTAAAATTATCAAGTCCTAATTAAGTCCTAAAAGTATCAAGTCCTAATTAAGTCTAAAAATTCTCATGTCCTAATTAAGTCCTAAAATTATCAAGTCCTAATTAAGTCCTGAAATTATCAAGTCCTATCTAAGTCCTAAAATAATCAAGTCCTACTTAAGTCCTAAAATTATAAACTCCTAATTAAGTCCTGAAATTATCAAGTCCTATCTAAGTTCTAAAATCATCAAGTCCTAATTAAGTCCTAAAATAATCAAGTCCTATCTAAGTCCTAAAATAATCAAGTCCTAATTAAGTCCTAAAATCATCAAGTCCTATTTAAGTCCTAAAATAATTAAGTCTTAATTAAGTCCTAAAATAATCAAGTCCTAATAAAGTCCAAAAATTATCAAGTCCTAATTAAGTCCTAAAATTATGAAGTCCTAATTAAGTCTTAAAATTATCAAGTCCTAATTAAGTCCTAAAATTCTTATGTCCTAATTAAGTCCTAAAATAATCTAGTCTTAATTAAGTCCTAAAATTATCAAGTCCTAATTAAGTCCTAAAAGTATCAAGTCCTAATTAAGTCTAAAAATTCTCATGTCCTAATTAAGTCCTAAAATTATCAAGTCCTAATTAAGTCCTGAAATTATCAAGTCCTATCTAAGTCCTAAAATAATCAAGTCCTACTTAAGTCCTAAAATTATAAACTCCTAATTAAGTCCTGAAATTATCAAGTCCTATCTAAGTTCTAAAATCATCAAGTCCTAATTAAGTCCTAAAATAATCAAGTCCTATCTAAGTCCTAAAATAATCAAGTCCTAATTAAGTCCTAAAATCATCAAGTCCTATTTAAGTCCTAAAATAATTAAGTCTTAATTAAGTCCTAAAATTATCAAGTCCTAATTAAGTCCTAAAATAATCAAGTCCTAATTAAGTCCTAAAATAATCAAGTCCTAATTAAGTCCTAAAAGTATCAGGTCCTAATTAGGTCCTAAAATCATCAAGTCCTAATTAAGTCCTAAAATCATCAAGTCCTATTTAAGTCCTAAAATAATCAAGTCTTTATTAAGTCCTAAAAATATCAAGTCCTAATTAAGTCCTGAAATAATCAAGTCCTAATTAAGTCCTAAAATAATCAAGTCCTAATTAAGTCCTAAAATAATTAAGTCCTATCTAAGTCCTAAAATAATCAAGTCCTAATTAAGTCCTGAATTCATCAAGTCCTATTTAAGTCCTAAAATAATCAAGTCCTAATTAAGTCCTAAAATAATCAAGTCCTATCTAAGTCCTAAAATAATCAAGTCCTAATTAAGTCCTAAAATCATCAAGTCCTATTTAAGTCCTAAAATAATCAAGTCCTAATTAAGTCCTAAAATTATCAAGTCCTAATTAAGTCCTAAAATTATCAAGTTCTAATTAAGTCCTAAACTTAGTAAGTCCTAATTAGGTCCTAAAATTATCAAGTCCCAATTAAGTCCTAAAATTATCCAGTCCTAAGTAAGTCCTTAAATTATCAAGTCCTAATTAAGTCCTAAAATAATCAAGTCCTAATTAAGTCCTAAAAGTATCAGGTCCTAATTAAGTCCTAAAATCATCAAGTCCTAATTAAGTCCTAAAATCATCAAGTCCTATTTAAGACCTAAAATAATCAAGTCTTAATTAAGTCCTAAAATTATCAAGTCCTAATTAAGTCCTGAAATAATCAAGTCCTAATTAAGTCCTAAAATAATCAAGTCCTAATTAAGTCTTAAATAATCAAGTCCTATCTAAGTCCTAAAATAATCAAGTCCTAATTAAGTCCTTAAATCATCAAGTCCTATTTAAGTCCTAAAATAATCAAGTCCTAATTAAGACCTAAAATAATCAAGTCCTAATTAAGTCCTTAAAGTATCATGTCCTAATTAATTCCTAAAATTATCAAGTCCTAATTAAGTTCTAAAATTATCAAGTCCTACTTAAGTCCTAAAATTATCAAGTCCTAATTAAGTCCTAAAATTATCAAGTCCTAATTTATTCCTAAATTAATAAGGTCCTAATTAAGTCTTAAAATTATGAAGTCCTAATTAAGTCCTAATTAAGTCCGAAAAGTATCAAGTCCTAATTAAGTCCTAAAATTATCAAGTCCTAATTAAGTCCTAAAATTATCAAGTTCTAATTAAGTCCTAAAATTATCAAGTCCTAATTAATTCCTAAAATTATCAAGTCCTAATTAAGTCATAAAATTATCAAGTCCTAATTAAGTCCTAAAATAATCAAGTCCTAATTAAGACCTAAAATAATCAAGTCCTAATTAAGTCCTTAAAGTATCATGTCCTAATTAATTCCTAAAATTATCAAGTCCTAATTAAGTCCTAAAAGTATCAAGTCCTAATTAAGTCCTAAAATCATCAAGTCCTATTTAAGTCCTAAAATAATCAAGTCCTAATTAAGTCCTAAAATTATCAAGTCCTAATTAAGTCCTAAAATTATCAAGTTCTAATTAAGTCCTAAACTTATTAAGTCCTAATTAGGTCCTAAAATTATCAAGTCCTAATTAAGTCCTAAAATTATCCAGTCCTAATTAAGTCCTTAAATTATCAAGTCTTAATTAAGTCCTAAAATTATCAAGTCCTAATTAAGTCCTAAAAGTATCAAGTCCTAATTAAGTCTAAAAATTCTCATGTCCTAATTAAGTCCTAAAATTATCAAGTCCTAATTAAGTCCTGAAATTATCAAGTCCTATCTAAGTCCTAAAATAATCAAGTCCTACTTAAGTCCTAAAATTATAAACTCCTAATTAAGTCCTGAAATTATCAAGTCCTATCTAAGTTCTAAAATCATCAAGTCCTAATTAAGTCCTAAAATAATCAAGTCCTATCTAAGTCCTAAAATAATCAAGTCCTAATTAAGTCCTAAAATCATCAAGTCCTATTTAAGTCCTAAAATAATTAAGTCTTAATTAAGTCCTAAAATAATCAAGTCCTAATAAAGTCCAAAAATTATCAAGTCCTAATTAAGTCCTAAAATTATGAAGTCCTAATTAAGTCTTAAAATTATCAAGTCCTAATTAAGTCCTAAAATTCTTATGTCCTAATTAAGTCCTAAAATAATCTAGTCTTAATTAAGTCCTAAAATTATCAAGTCCTAATTAAGTCCTAAAATAATCAAGTCCTAATTAAGTCCTAAATTTATTAAGTCCTAATTAGGTCCTAAAATTATCAAGTCCTAAAATTATCCAGTCCTAATTAAGTCCTTAAATTATCAAGTCCTAATTAAGTCCTAAAATAATCAAGTCCTAATTAAGTCCTAAAAGTATCAGGTCCTAATTAGGTCCTAAAATCATCAAGTCCTAATTAAGTCCTAAAATCATCAAGTCCTATTTAAGTCCTAAAATAATCAAGTCTTTATTAAGTCCTAAAATTATCAAGTCCTAATTAAGTCCTGAAATAATCAAGTCCTAATTAAGTCCTAAAATAATCAAGTCCTAATTAAGTCCTAAAATAATCAAGTCCTATCTAAGTCCTAAAATAATCAAGTCCTAATTAAGTCCTGAATTCATCAAGTCCTATTTAAGTCCTAAAATAATCAAGTCCTAATTAAGTCCTAAAATAATCAAGTCCTATCTAAGTCCTAAAATAATCAAGTCCTAATTAAGTCCTAAAATCATCAAGTCCTATTTAAGTCCTAAAATAATCAAGTCCTAATTAAGTCCTAAAATTATCAAGTCCTAATTAAGTCCTAAAATTATCAAGTTCTAATTAAGTCCTAAACTTATTAAGTCCTAATTAGGTCCTAAAATTATCAAGTCCTAATTAAGGCCTAAATTTATCCAGTCCTAATTAAGTCCTTAAATTATCAAGTCCTAATTAAGTCCTAAAATAATCAAGTCCTAATTAAGTCCTAAAATCATCAAGTCCTAATTAAGTCCTAAAATCATCAAGTCCTATTTAAGTCCTAAAATAATCAAGTCTTAATTAAGTCCTAAAATTATCAAGTCCTAATTAGGTCCTGAAATAATCAAGTCCTAATTAAGTCCTAAAATAATCAAGTCCTAATTAAGACCTAAAAGAATCAAGTCCTAATTAAGTCCTTAAAGTATCATGTCCTAATTAATTCCTAAAATTATCAAGTCCTAATTAAGTTCTAAAATTATCAAGTCCTAATTAAGTCCTAAAATTATCAAGTCCTAATTAAGTCCTAAAATCATCAAGTCCTATTTAAGTCCTAAAATAATCAAGTCTTAATTAAGTCCTAAAATTATCAAGTCCTAATTAGGTCCTGAAATAATCAAGTCCTAATTAAGTCCTAAAATAATCAAGTCCTAATTAAGACCTAAAATAATCAAGTCCTAATTAAGTCCTTAAAGTATCATGTCCTAATTAATTCCTAAAATTATCAAGTCCTAATTAAGTCCTAAAAGTATCAAGTCCTAATTAAGTCCTAAAATCATCAAGTCCTATTTAAGTCCTAAAATAATCAAGTCCTAATTAAGTCCTAAAATTATCAAGTCCTAATTAAGTCCTAAAATTATCAAGTTCTAATTAAGTCCTAAACTTATTAAGTCCTAATTAGGTCCTAAAATTATCAAGTCCTAATTAAGTCCTAAAATTATCCAGTCCTAATTAAGTCCTTAAATTATCAAGTCTTAATTAAGTCCTAAAATTATCAAGTCCTAATTAAGTCCTAAAAGTATCAAGTCCTAATTAAGTCTAAAAATTCTCATGTCCTAATTAAGTCCTAAAATTATCAAGTCCTAATTAAGTCCTGAAATTATCAAGTCCTATCTAAGTCCTAAAATAATCAAGTCCTACTTAAGTCCTAAAATTATAAACTCCTAATTAAGTCCTGAAATTATCAAGTCCTATCTAAGTTCTAAAATCATCAAGTCCTAATTAAGTCCTAAAATAATCAAGTCCTATCTAAGTCCTAAAATAATCAAGTCCTAATTAAGTCCTAAAATCATCAAGTCCTATTTAAGTCCTAAAATAATTAAGTCTTAATTAAGTCCTAAAATAATCAAGTCCTAATAAAGTCCAAAAATTATCAAGTCCTAATTAAGTCCTAAAATTATGAAGTCCTAATTAAGTCTTAAAATTATCAAGTCCTAATTAAGTCCTAAAATTCTTATGTCCTAATTAAGTCCTAAAATAATCTAGTCTTAATTAAGTCCTAAAATTATCAAGTCCTAATTAAGTCCTAAAAGTATCAAGTCCTAATTAAGTCTAAAAATTCTCATGTCCTAATTAAGTCCTAAAATTATCAAGTCCTAATTAAGTCCTGAAATTATCAAGTCCTATCTAAGTCCTAAAATAATCAAGTCCTACTTAAGTCCTAAAATTATAAACTCCTAATTAAGTCCTGAAATTATCAAGTCCTATCTAAGTTCTAAAATCATCAAGTCCTAATTAAGTCCTAAAATAATCAAGTCCTATCTAAGTCCTAAAATAATCAAGTCCTAATTAAGTCCTAAAATCATCAAGTCCTATTTAAGTCCTAAAATAATTAAGTCTTAATTAAGTCCTAAAATTATCAAGTCCTAATTAAGTCCTAAAATAATCAAGTCCTAATTAAGTCCTAAAATAATCAAGTCCTAATTAAGTCCTAAAAGTATCAGGTCCTAATTAGGTCCTAAAATCATCAAGTCCTAATTAAGTCCTAAAATCATCAAGTCCTATTTAAGTCCTAAAATAATCAAGTCTTTATTAAGTCCTAAAAATATCAAGTCCTAATTAAGTCCTGAAATAATCAAGTCCTAATTAAGTCCTAAAATAATCAAGTCCTAATTAAGTCCTAAAATAATTAAGTCCTATCTAAGTCCTAAAATAATCAAGTCCTAATTAAGTCCTGAATTCATCAAGTCCTATTTAAGTCCTAAAATAATCAAGTCCTAATTAAGTCCTAAAATAATCAAGTCCTATCTAAGTCCTAAAATAATCAAGTCCTAATTAAGTCCTAAAATCATCAAGTCCTATTTAAGTCCTAAAATAATCAAGTCCTAATTAAGTCCTAAAATTATCAAGTCCTAATTAAGTCCTAAAATTATCAAGTTCTAATTAAGTCCTAAACTTAGTAAGTCCTAATTAGGTCCTAAAATTATCAAGTCCCAATTAAGTCCTAAAATTATCCAGTCCTAAGTAAGTCCTTAAATTATCAAGTCCTAATTAAGTCCTAAAATAATCAAGTCCTAATTAAGTCCTAAAAGTATCAGGTCCTAATTAAGTCCTAAAATCATCAAGTCCTAATTAAGTCCTAAAATCATCAAGTCCTATTTAAGACCTAAAATAATCAAGTCTTAATTAAGTCCTAAAATTATCAAGTCCTAATTAAGTCCTGAAATAATCAAGTCCTAATTAAGTCCTAAAATAATCAAGTCCTAATTAAGTCTTAAATAATCAAGTCCTATCTAAGTCCTAAAATAATCAAGTCCTAATTAAGTCCTTAAATCATCAAGTCCTATTTAAGTCCTAAAATAATCAAGTCCTAATTAAGACCTAAAATAATCAAGTCCTAATTAAGTCCTTAAAGTATCATGTCCTAATTAATTCCTAAAATTATCAAGTCCTAATTAAGTTCTAAAATTATCAAGTCCTACTTAAGTCCTAAAATTATCAAGTCCTAATTAAGTCCTAAAATTATCAAGTCCTAATTTATTCCTAAATTAATAAGGTCCTAATTAAGTCTTAAAATTATGAAGTCCTAATTAAGTCCTAATTAAGTCCGAAAAGTATCAAGTCCTAATTAAGTCCTAAAATTATCAAGTCCTAATTAAGTCCTAAAATTATCAAGTTCTAATTAAGTCCTAAAATTATCAAGTCCTAATTAATTCCTAAAATTATCAAGTCCTAATTAAGTCATAAAATTATCAAGTCCTAATTAAGTCCTAAAATAATCAAGTCCTAATTAAGACCTAAAATAATCAAGTCCTAATTAAGTCCTTAAAGTATCATGTCCTAATTAATTCCTAAAATTATCAAGTCCTAATTAAGTCCTAAAAGTATCAAGTCCTAATTAAGTCCTAAAATCATCAAGTCCTATTTAAGTCCTAAAATAATCAAGTCCTAATTAAGTCCTAAAATTATCAAGTCCTAATTAAGTCCTAAAATTATCAAGTTCTAATTAAGTCCTAAACTTATTAAGTCCTAATTAGGTCCTAAAATTATCAAGTCCTAATTAAGTCCTAAAATTATCCAGTCCTAATTAAGTCCTTAAATTATCAAGTCTTAATTAAGTCCTAAAATTATCAAGTCCTAATTAAGTCCTAAAAGTATCAAGTCCTAATTAAGTCTAAAAATTCTCATGTCCTAATTAAGTCCTAAAATTATCAAGTCCTAATTAAGTCCTGAAATTATCAAGTCCTATCTAAGTCCTAAAATAATCAAGTCCTACTTAAGTCCTAAAATTATAAACTCCTAATTAAGTCCTGAAATTATCAAGTCCTATCTAAGTTCTAAAATCATCAAGTCCTAATTAAGTCCTAAAATAATCAAGTCCTATCTAAGTCCTAAAATAATCAAGTCCTAATTAAGTCCTAAAATCATCAAGTCCTATTTAAGTCCTAAAATAATTAAGTCTTAATTAAGTCCTAAAATAATCAAGTCCTAATAAAGTCCAAAAATTATCAAGTCCTAATTAAGTCCTAAAATTATGAAGTCCTAATTAAGTCTTAAAATTATCAAGTCCTAATTAAGTCCTAAAATTCTTATGTCCTAATTAAGTCCTAAAATAATCTAGTCTTAATTAAGTCCTAAAATTATCAAGTCCTAATTAAGTCCTAAAAGTATCAAGTCCTAATTAAGTCTAAAAATTCTCATGTCCTAATTAAGTCCTAAAATTATCAAGTCCTAATTAAGTCCTGAAATTATCAAGTCCTATCTAAGTCCTAAAATAATCAAGTCCTACTTAAGTCCTAAAATTATAAACTCCTAATTAAGTCCTGAAATTATCAAGTCCTATCTAAGTTCTAAAATCATCAAGTCCTAATTAAGTCCTAAAATAATCAAGTCCTATCTAAGTCCTAAAATAATCAAGTCCTAATTAAGTCCTAAAATCATCAAGTCCTATTTAAGTCCTAAAATAATTAAGTCTTAATTAAGTCCTAAAATTATCAAGTCCTAATTAAGTCCTAAAATAATCAAGTCCTAATTAAGTCCTAAAATAATCAAGTCCTAATTAAGTCCTAAAAGTATCAGGTCCTAATTAGGTCCTAAAATCATCAAGTCCTAATTAAGTCCTAAAATCATCAAGTCCTATTTAAGTCCTAAAATAATCAAGTCTTTATTAAGTCCTAAAAATATCAAGTCCTAATTAAGTCCTGAAATAATCAAGTCCTAATTAAGTCCTAAAATAATCAAGTCCTAATTAAGTCCTAAAATAATTAAGTCCTATCTAAGTCCTAAAATAATCAAGTCCTAATTAAGTCCTGAATTCATCAAGTCCTATTGAAGTCCTAAAATAATCAAGTCCTAATTAAGTCCTAAAATAATCAAGTCCTATCTAAGTCCTAAAATAATCAAGTCCTAATTAAGTCCTAAAATCATCAAGTCCTATTTAAGTCCTAAAATAATCAAGTCCTAATTAAGTCCTAAAATTATCAAGTCCTAATTAAGTCCTAAAATTATCAAGTTCTAATTAAGTCCTAAACTTAGTAAGTCCTAATTAGGTCCTAAAATTATCAAGTCCCAATTAAGTCCTAAAATTATCCAGTCCTAAGTAAGTCCTTAAATTATCAAGTCCTAATTAAGTCCTAAAATAATCAAGTCCTAATTAAGTCCTAAAAGTATCAGGTCCTAATTAAGTCCTAAAATCATCAAGTCCTAATTAAGTCCTAAAATCATCAAGTCCTATTTAAGACCTAAAATAATCAAGTCTTAATTAAGTCCTAAAATTATCAAGTCCTAATTAAGTCCTGAAATAATCAAGTCCTAATTAAGTCCTAAAATAATCAAGTCCTAATTAAGTCTTAAATAATCAAGTCCTATCTAAGTCCTAAAATAATCAAGTCCTAATTAAGTCCTTAAATCATCAAGTCCTATTTAAGTCCTAAAATAATCAAGTCCTAATTAAGACCTAAAATAATCAAGTCCTAATTAAGTCCTTAAAGTATCATGTCCTAATTAATTCCTAAAATTATCAAGTCCTAATTAAGTTCTAAAATTATCAAGTCCTACTTAAGTCCTAAAATTATCAAGTCCTAATTAAGTCCTAAAATTATCAAGTCCTAATTTATTCCTAAATTAATAAGGTCCTAATTAAGTCTTAAAATTATGAAGTCCTAATTAAGTCCTAATTAAGTCCGAAAAGTATCAAGTCCTAATTAAGTCCTAAAATTATCAAGTCCTAATTAAGTCCTAAAATTATCAAGTTCTAATTAAGTCCTAAAATTATCAAGTCCTAATTAATTCCTAAAATTATCAAGTCCTAATTAAGTCATAAAATTATCAAGTCCTAATTTAGTCCTAAAATCATCAAGTCCTAATTAAGTCCTAAAATTCTCAAGTCCTAATTAAGTCATAAATTATCAAGTCCTAATTAAAACCTAAAATTATCAAGTCCTAATAAAGTCCTAAAATCATCAAGTACTAATTAAGACCTAAAATTATCAAGTCCTAATTAAGTCCTAAAATCATCAAGTCCTAATTAAGTCCTAAAATTCTCATGTCCAAATTAAGTCCTAAAATTCTCAAGTCCTAATTAAGTCATAAATTATCAAGTCCTAATTAAAACCTAAAATTATCAAGTCCTAATAAAGTCCTAAAATCATCAAGTCCTAATTAAGACCTAAAATTATCAAGTCCTAATTAAGTCCTAAAATCATCAAGTCCTAATTAAGTCCTAAAATTCTCATGTCCAAATTAAGTCCTAAAATAATCAAGTCCTTATTAAGTCCTAAAATTATCAAGTCCTAATTAAGTCCTTAAATTATCAAGTCCTAAAAATATCAAGTCCTATCTAAGTCCGAAAATAATCAAGTCCTTATTAAGTCCTAAAATTATCAAGTCATTATCAAGTCCTAATTAAGTCCTAAAATTATCAAGTCCTAATTAAGTCCTAAAATTATAAAGTCCTAAAAATATCAAGTCCTATCTAAGTCCTAAAATAATCAAGCCCTAATTAAGTCCTAAAATTATCAAGTCCTAATTAAGTCCTAAAATTATCAAGTCCTAATTAATTCCTAAAATTATCAAGTCCTAATTAAGTCATAAAATTATCAAGTCCTAATTAAGTCCTAAAATTCTCATGTCCTAATTAAGTCCTAAAATTATCAAGTCCTAATTAAGTCCTAAAATTAACAAGTCCTAATTAAGTCCTAAAATCATCAAGTCCTAATTAAGTCCTAAAATTCTCATGTCCTAATTAAGTCCTAAAATAATCATTCCTAATTAAGTCCTTAAATAATCAAGTCCTAATTAAGTCCTAAAATAATCAAGTCCTAATTAAGTCCTAAAATTATCAAGTCCTAATTAAGTCCTAAAATTATCAAGTTCTAATTAAGTCCTAAAATTATCAAGTCCTAATTAATTCCTAAAATTATCAAGTCCTAATTAAGTCCTAAAATTATCAAGTCCTAATTAATTCCTAAAATTATCAAGTCCTAATTAAGTCATAAAATTATCAAGTCCTAATTAAGTCCTAAAATCATCAAGTCCTAATTAAGTCCTAAAATTCTCAAGTCCTAATTAAGTCATAAATTATCAAGTCCTAATTAAAACCTAAAATTATCAAGTCCTAATAAAGTCCTAAAATCATCAAGTCCTAATTAAGACCTAAAATTATCAAGTCCTAATTAAGTCCTAAAATCATCAAGTCCTAATTAAGTCCTAAAATTCTCATGTCCTAATTAAGTCCTAAAATTATCAAGTCCTAATTAAGTCCTAAAATTATCAAGTCCTAATTAAGTCCTAAAATCATCAAGTCCTAATTAAGTCCTAAAATTCTCATGTCCTAATTAAGTCCTAAAATAATCATTCCTAATTAAGTCCTTAAATAATCAAGTCCTAATTAAGTCCTAAAATAATCAAGTCCTTATTAAGTCCTAAAATTATCAAGTCCTAATTAAGTCCTAAAATTATCAAGTCCTAAAAATATCAAGTCCTATCTAAGTCCTAAAATAATCAAGTCCTTATTAAGTCCTAAAATTATCAAGTCATTATCAAGTCCTAATTAAGTCCTAAAATTATCAAGTCCTAATTAAGTCCTAAAATTATCAAGTCCTAAAAATATCAAGTCCTATCTAAGTCCTAAAATAATCAAGCCCTAATTAAGTCCTAAAATTATCAAGTCCTAATTAAGTCCTAAAATTATCAAGTCCTAATTAATTCCTAAAATTATCAAGTCCTAATTAAGTCATAAAATTATCAAGTCCTAATTAAGTTCTAAAATTATCAAGTCTTAATTAAGTCCTAAAAGTATCAAGTCCTAATTAAGTCCTAAAATAATTAAGTCCTATCTAAGTCCTAAAAGTATCAAGTCCTAATTAAGTCATAAAATTATCAAGTCCTAATTTAGTCCTAAAATAATCAAGTCCTAATTAAGTCCTAAAATTATCAAGTCCTAATTAAGTCCTAAAATTATCAAGTCCTAATTAAGTCCTAAAATTATCAAGTCCTAAAAATATCAAGTCCTATCTAAGTCCTAAAATAATCAAGTCCTAATTAAGTCCTAAAATTATCAAGTCCTAATTAAGTCCTAAAATTATCAAGTCCTAATTAATTCCTAAAATTATCAAGTCCTAATTAAGTCATAAAATTATCAAGTCCTAATTAAGTCCTTGAATAATCAAGTCCTAATTAAGTCCTAAAATAATCAAGTCCTTATTAAGTCCTAAAATTATCAAGTCCTAATTAAGTCCTAAAATAATCAAGTCCTAATTAAGTCCTAAAATAATCAAGTCCTAATTAAGTCCTAAAATAATCAAGTCCTAATTAAGTCCTAAATTTATTAAGTCCTAATTAGGTCCTAAAATTATCAAGTCCTAAAATTATCCAGTCCTAATTAAGTCCTTAAATTATCAAGTCCTAATTAAGTCCTAAAATAATCAAGTCCTAATTAAGTCCTAAAAGTATCAGGTCCTAATTAGGTCCTAAAATCATCAAGTCCTAATTAAGTCCTAAAATCATCAAGTCCTATTTAAGTCCTAAAATAATCAAGTCTTTATTAAGTCCTAAAATTATCAAGTCCTAATTAAGTCCTAAAATAATCAAGTCCTAATTAAGTCCTAAAATAATCAAGTCCTAATTAAGTCCTAAAATAATCAAGTCCTATCTAAGTCCTAAAATAATAAAGTCCTAATTAAGTCCTGAATTCATCAAGTCCTATTTAAGTCCTAAAATAATCAAGTCCTAATTAAGTCCTAAAATAATCAAGTCCTATCTAAGTCCTAAAATAATCAAGTCCTAATTAAGTCCTAAAATCATCAAGTCCTATTTAAGTCCTAAAATAATCAAGTCCTAATTAAGTCCTAAAATTATCAAGTCCTAATTAAGTCCTAAAATTATCAAGTTCTAATTAAGTCCTAAACTTATTAAGTCCTAATAAGGTCCTAAAATTATCAAGTCCTAATTAAGTCCTAAAATTATCCAGTCCTAATTAAGTCCTTAAATTATCAAGTCCTAATTAAGTCCTAAAATAATCAAGTCCTAATTAAGTCCTAAAAGTATCAGGTCCTAATTAAGTCCTAAAATCATCAAGTCCTAATTAAGTCCTAAAATCATCAAGTCCTATTTAAGTCCTAAAATAATCAAGTCTTAATTAAGTCCTAAAATTATCAAGTCCTAATTAAGTCCTGAAATAATCAAGTCCTAATTAAGTCCTAAAATAATCAAGTCCTAATTAAGTCCTAAAATAATCAAGTCCTATCTAAGTCCTAAAATAATCAAGTCCTAATTAAGTCCTAAAAATATCAAGCCCTAATAAAGTCCTAAAATTATCAAGTCCTAATTAAGTCCTGAAATTATCATGTCCTAATTAAGTCCTAAAATAATCAAGTCCTAATAAAGTCCAAAAATTATCAAGTCCTAATTAAGTCCTAAAATCATGAAGTCCTAATTAAGTCTTAAAATTATCAAGTCCTAATTAAGTCCTAAAATTCTTATGTCCTAATTAAGTCCTCAAATAATCTAGTCTTAATTAAGTCCTAAAATTATCAAGTCCTAATTAAGTCCTAAAAGTACCAAGTCCTAATTAAGTCTAAAAATTCTCATGTCCTAATTAAGTCCTAAAATTATCAAGTCCTAATTAAGTCCTGAAATTATCAAGTCCTATCTAAGTCCTAAAATAATCAAGTCCTACTTAAGTCCTAAAATTATAAACTCCTAATTAAGTCCTGAAATTATCAAGTCCTATCTAAGTTCTAAAATCATCAAGTCCTAATTAAGTCCTAAAATAATCAAGTCCTATCTAAGTCCTAAAATAATCAAGTCCTAATTAAGTCCTAAAATCATCAAGTCCTATTTAAGTCCTAAAATAATTAAGTCTTAATTAAGTCCTAAAATTATCAAGTCCTAATTAAGTCCTAAAATAATCAAGTCCTAATTAAGTCCTAAAATAATCAAGTCCTAATTAAGTCCTAAAATAATCAAGTCCTAATTAAGTCCTAAATTTATTAAGTCCTAATTAGGTCCTAAAATTATCAAGTCCTAAAATTATCCAGTCCTAATTAAGTCCTTAAATTATCAAGTCCTAATTAAGTCCTAAAATAATCAAGTCCTAATTAAGTCCTAAAAGTATCAGGTCCTAATTAGGTCCTAAAATCATCAAGTCCTAATTAAGTCCTAAAATCATCAAGTCCTATTTAAGTCCTAAAATAATCAAGTCTTTATTAAGTCCTAAAATTATCAAGTCCTAATTAAGTCCTGAAATAATCAAGTCCTAATTAAGTCCTAAAATAATCAAGTCCTAATTAAGTCCTAAAATAATCAAGTCCTATCTAAGTCCTAAAATAATCAAGTCCTAATTAAGTCCTGAATTCATCAAGTCCTATTTAAGTCCTAAAATAATCAAGTCCTAATTAAGTCCTAAAATAATCAAGTCCTATCTAAGTCCTAAAATAATCAAGTCCTAATTAAGTCCTAAAATCATCAAGTCCTATTTAAGTCCTAAAATAATCAAGTCCTAATTAAGTCCTAAAATTATCAAGTCCTAATTAAGTCCTAAAATTATCAAGTTCTAATTAAGTCCTAAACTTATTAAGTCCTAATTAGGTCCTAAAATTATCAAGTCCTAATTAAGTCCTAAAATTATCCAGTCCTAATTAAGTCCTTAAATTATCAAGTCCTAATTAAGTCCTAAAATAATCAAGTCCTAATTAAGTCCTAAAATCATCAAGTCCTAATTAAGTCCTAAAATCATCAAGTCCTATTTAAGTCCTAAAATAATCAAGTCTTAATTAAGTCCTAAAATTATCAAGTCCTAATTAGGTCCTGAAATAATCAAGTCCTAATTAAGTACTAAAATAATCAAGTCCTAATTAAGACCTAAAATAATCAAGTCCTAATTAAGTCCTTAAAGTATCATGTCCTAATTAATTCCTAAAATTATCATGTCCTAATTAAGTTTTAAAATTATCAAGTCCTAATTAAGTCCTAAAATTATCAAGTCCTACTTAAGTCCTAAAATTATCAAGTCCTAATTTATTCCTAAATTAATAAGGTCCTAATTAAGTCTTAAAATTATGAAGTCCTAATTAAGTCCTAATTAAGTCCTAAAAGTATCAAGTCCTATCTAAGTTCTAAAATCATCAAGTCCTAATTAAGTCCTAAAATAATCAAGTCCTATCTAAGTCCTAAAATAATCAAGTCCTAATTAAGTCCTAAAATCATCAAGTCCTATTTAAGTCCTAAAATAATTAAGTCTTAATTAAGTCCTAAAATTATCAAGTCCTAATTAAGTCCTAAAATAATCAAGTCCTAATTAAGTCCTAAAATAATCAAGTCCTAATTAAGTCCTAAAATAATCAAGTCCTAATTAAGTCCTAAATTTATTAAGTCCTAATTAGGTCCTAAAATTATCAAGTCCTAAAATTATCCAGTCCTAATTAAGTCCTTAAATTATCAAGTCCTAATTAAGTCCTAAAATAATCAAGTCCTAATTAAGTCCTAAAAGTATCAGGTCCTAATTAGGTCCTAAAATCATCAAGTCCTAATTAAGTCCTAAAATCATCAAGTCCTATTTAAGTCCTAAAATAATCAAGTCTTTATTAAGTCCTAAAATTATCAAGTCCTAATTAAGTCCTGAAATAATCAAGTCCTAATTAAGTCCTAAAATAATCAAGTCCTAATTAAGTCCTAAAATAATCAAGTCCTATCTAAGTCCTAAAATAATCAAGTCCTAATTAAGTCCTGAATTCATCAAGTCCTATTTAAGTCCTAAAATAATCAAGTCCTAATTAAGTCCTAAAATAATCAAGTCCTATCTAAGTCCTAAAATAATCAAGTCCTAATTAAGTCCTAAAATCATCAAGTCCTATTTAAGTCCTAAAATAATCAAGTCCTAATTAAGTCCTAAAATTATCAAGTCCTAATTAAGTCCTAAAATTATCAAGTTCTAATTAAGTCCTAAACTTATTAAGTCCTAATTAGGTCCTAAAATTATCAAGTCCTAATTAAGTCCTAAAATTATCCAGTCCTAATTAAGTCCTTAAATTATCAAGTCCTAATTAAGTCCTAAAATAATCAAGTCCTAATTAAGTCCTAAAATCATCAAGTCCTAATTAAGTCCTAAAATCATCAAGTCCTATTTAAGTCCTAAAATAATCAAGTCTTAATTAAGTCCTAAAATTATCAAGTCCTAATTAGGTCCTGAAATAATCAAGTCCTAATTAAGTACTAAAATAATCAAGTCCTAATTAAGACCTAAAATAATCAAGTCCTAATTAAGTCCTTAAAGTATCATGTCCTAATTAATTCCTAAAATTATCATGTCCTAATTAAGTTTTAAAATTATCAAGTCCTAATTAAGTCCTAAAATTATCAAGTCCTACTTAAGTCCTAAAATTATCAAGTCCTAATTTATTCCTAAATTAATAAGGTCCTAATTAAGTCTTAAAATTATGAAGTCCTAATTAAGTCCTAATTAAGTCCTAAAAGTATCAAGTCCTAATTAAGTCCTTAAATCATCAAGTCCTATTTAAGTCCTAAAATAATCAAGTCCTAATTAAGTCCTAAAATTATCAAGTCCTAATTAAGTCCTAAAATTATCAAGTTCTAATTAAGTCATAAAATTATTAAGTCCTAATTAGGTCCTAAAATTATCAAGTCCTTATTAAGTCCTAAAATTATCCAGTCCTAATTAAGTCCTTAAATTATCAAGTCCTAATTAAGTCCTAAAATAATCAAGTCCTAATTAAGTCCTAAAAGTATCAGGTCCTAATTAAGTCCTAAAATCATCAAGTCCTAATTAAGTCCTAAAATCATCAAGTCCTATTTAAGTCCTAAAATAATCAAGTCTTAATTAAGTCCTAAAATTATCAAGTCCTAATTAAGTCCTGAAATAATCAAGTCCTAATTAAGTCTTAAAATAATCAAGTCCTAATTAAGTCCTAAAATAATCAAGTCCTATCTAAGTCCTAAAATAATCAAGTCCTAATTAAGTCCTAAAAATATCAAGCCCTAATAAAGTCCTAAAATTATCAAGTCCTAATTAAGTCCTGAAATTATCATGTCCTAATTAAGTCCTAAAATAATCAAGTCCTAATAAAGTCCAAAAATTATCAAGTCCTAATTAAGTCCTAAAATTATGAAGTCCTAATTAAGTCTTAAAATTATCAAGTCCTAATTAAGTCCTAAAATTCTTATGTCCTAATTAAGTCCTAAAATAATCTAGTCTTAATTAAGTCCTAAAATTATCAAGTCCTAATTAAGTCCTAAAAGTATCAAGTCCTAATTAAGTCTAAAAATTCTCATGTCCAAATTAAGTCCTAAAATTATCAAGTCCTAATTAAGTCCTGAAATTATCAAGTCCTATCTAAGTCCTAAAATAATCAAGTCCTACTTAAGTCCTAAAATTATAAACTCCTAATTAAGTCCTGAAATTATCAAGTCCTATCTAAGTTCTAAAATCATCAAGTCCTAATTAAGTCCTAAAATAATCAAGTCCTATCTAAGTCCTAAAATAATCAAGTCCTAATTAAGTCCTAAAATCATCAAGTCCTATTTAAGTCCTAAAATAATTAAGTCTTAATTAAGTCCTAAAATTATCAAGTCCCAATTAAGTCCTAAAATAATCAAGTCCTAATTAAGTCCTAAAATAATCAAGTCCTAATTAAGTCCTAAAAGTATCAGGTCCTAATTAGGTCCTAAAATCATCAAGTCCTAATTAAGTCCTAAAATCATCAAGTCCTATTTAAGTCCTAAAATAATCAAGTCTTTATTAAGTCCTAAAATTATCAAGTCCTAATTAAGTCCTGAAATAATCAAGTCCTAATTAAGTCCTAAAATAATCAAGTCCTAATTAAGTCCTAAAATAATCAAGTCCTATCTAAGTCCTAAAATAATCAAGTCCTAATTAAGTCCTGAATTCATCAAGTCCTATTTAAGTCCTAAAATAATCAAGTCCTAATTAAGTCCTAAAATAATCAAGTCCTATCTAAGTCCTAAAATAATCAAGTCCTAATTAAGTCCTAAAATCATCAAGTCCTATTTAAGTCCTAAAATAATCAAGTCCTAATTAAGTCCTAAAATTATCAAGTCCTAATTAAGTCCTAAAATTATCAAGTTCTAATTAAGTCCTAAACTTATTAAGTCCTAATTAGGTCCTAAAATTATCAAGTCCTAATTAAGTCCTAAAATTATCCAGTCCTAATTAAGTCCTTAAATTATCAAGTCCTAATTAAGTCCTAAAATAATCAAGTCCTAATTAAGTCCTAAAAGTATCAGGTCCTAATTAAGTCCTAAAATCATCAAGTCCTAATTAAGTCCTAAAATCATCAAGTCCTATTTAAGACCTAAAATAATCAAGTCTTAATTAAGTCCTAAAATTATCAAGTCCTAATTAAGTCCTGAAATAATCAAGTCCTAATTAAGTCCTAAAATAATCAAGTCCTAATTAAGTCCTAAAATAATCAAGTCCTATCTAAGTCCTAAAATAATCAAGTCCTAATTAAGTCCTTAAATCATCAAGTCCTATTTAAGTCCTAAAATAATCAAGTCCTAATTAAGACCTAAAATAATCAAGTCCTAATTAAGTCCTTAAAGTATCATGTACTAATTAATTCCTAAAATTATCAAGTCCTAATTAAGTTCTAAAATTATCAAGTCCTAATTAAGTCCTAAAATTATCAAGTCCTAATTAAGTCCTAAAATTATCAAGTCCTAATTTATTCCTAAATTAATAAGGTCCTAATTAAGTCTTAAAATTATGAAGTCCTAATTAAGTCCTAATTAAGTCCTAAAAGTATCAAGTCCTAATTAAGTCCTAAAATTATCAAGTCCTAATTAAGTCCTAAAATTATTAAGTTCTAATTAAGTCCTAAAATTATCAAGTCCTAATTAATTCCTAAAATTATCAAGTCCTTATTAAGTCATAAAATTATCAAGTCCTAATTTAGTCCTAAAATCATCAAGTCCTAATTAAGTCCTAAAATTATCAAGTCCTAATTAAGTCCTAAAATTATCAAGTCCTAATTAAGTCCTAAAATCATCAAGTCCTAATTAAGTCCTAAAATTATCAAGTCCTAATTAATTCCTAAAATTATCAAGTCCTAATAAAGTCCTAAAATCATCAAGTCCTAATTAAGTCCTAAAATTATCAAGTCCTAATTAATTCCTAAAATTATCAAGTCCTAATTAAGTCATAAAATTATCAAGTCCTAATTAAGTCCTAAAATCATCAAGTCCTAATAAAGTCCTAAAATCATCAAGTCCTAATTAAGTCCTAAAATTATCAAGTCCTTATTAATTCCTAAAATTATCAAGTCCTAATTAAGTCATAAAATTATCAAGTCCTAATTAATTCCTAAAATTATCAAGTCCTAATTAAGTCATAAAATTATCAAGTCCTAATTAAGTCCTAAAATCATCAAGTCCTAATTAAGTCCTAAAATTCTCAAGTCCTAATTAAGTCATAAATTATCAAGTCCTAATTAAAACCTAAAATTATCAAGTCCTAATTAAGTCCTAAAATCATCAAGTCCTAATTAAGTCCTAAAATCATCAAGTCCTAATTAAGTCCTAAAATTATCAAGTCCTAATTAATTCCTAAAATTATCAAGTCCTAATAAAGTCCTAAAATCATCAAGTCCTAATTAAGTCCTAAAATTATCAAGTCCTAATTAATTCCTAAAATTATCAAGTCCTAATTAAGTCATAAAATTATCAAGTCCTAATTAAGTCCTAAAATCATCAAGTCCTAATTAAGTCCTAAAATCATCAAGTCCTAATTAAGTCCTAAAATTCTCATGTCCAAATTAAGTCCTAAAATTATCAAGTCCTAATTAAGTCCTAAAATTATCAAGTCCTAATTAAGTCCTAAAATCATCAAGTCCTAATTAAGTCCTAAAATTCTCATGTCCTAATTAAGTCCTAAAATAATCATTCCTAATTAAGTCCTTAAATAATCAAGTCCTAATTAAGTCCTAAAATAATCTAGTCCTTATTAAGTCCTAAAATTATCAAGTCCTAATTAAGTCCTTAAATTATCAAGTCCTAAAAATATCAAGTACTATCTAAGTCCTAAAATAATCAAGTCCTTATTAAGTCCTAAAATTATCAAGTCATTATCAAGTCCTAATTAAGTCCTAAAATTATCAAGTCCTAATTAAGTCCTAAAATTATCAAGTCCTAAAAATATCAAGTCCTATCTAAGTCCTAAAATAATCAAGCCCTAATTAAGTCCTAAAATTATCAAGTCCTAATTAAGTCCTAAAATTATCAAGTCCTAATTAATTCCTAAAATTATCAAGTCCTAATTAAGTCAAAAAATTATCAAGTCCTAATTAAGTCCTAAAATTCTCATGTCCTAATTAAGTCCTAAAATTATCAAGTCCTAATTAAGTCCTAAAATTAACAAGTCCTAATTAAGTCCTAAAATCATCAAGTCCTAATTAAGTCCTAAAATTCTCATGTCCTAATTAAGTCCTAAAATAATCATTCCTAATTAAGTCCTTAAATAATCAAGTCCTAATTAAGTCCTAAAATAATCAAGTCCTAATTAAGTCCTAAAATTATCAAGTCCTAATTAAGTCCTAAAATTATTAAGTTCTAATTAAGTCCTAAAATTATCAAGTCCTAATTAATTCCTAAAATTATCAAGTCCTAATTAAGTCCTAAAATTATCAAGTCCTAATTAATTCCTAAAATTATCAAGTCCTAATTAAGTCATAAAATTATCAAGTCCTAATTAAGTCCTAAAATCATCAAGTCCTAATTAAGTCCTAAAATTCTCAAGTCCTAATTAAGTCATAAATTATCAAGTCCTAATTAAAACCTAAAATTATCAAGTCCTAATAAAGTCCTAAAATCATCAAGTCCTAATTAAGACCTAAAATTATCAAGTCCTAATTAAGTCCTAAAATCATCAAGTCCTAATTAAGTCCTAAAATTCTCATGTCCTAATTAAGTCCTAAAATTATCAAGTCCTAAAAATATCAAGTCCTATCTAAGTCCTAAAATAATCAAGTCCTAATTAAGTCCTAAAATTATCAAGTCCTAATTAAGTCCTAAAATTATCAAGTCCTAATTAATTCCTAAAATTATCAAGTCCTAATTAAGTCATAAAATTATCAAGTCCTAATTAAGTCCTTAAATAATCAAGTCCTAATTAAGTCCTAAAATAATCAAGTCCTTATTAAGTCCTAAAATTATCAAGTCCTAATTAAGTCCTTAAATTATCAAGTCCTAAAAATATCAAGTCCTATCTAAGTCCTAAAATAATCAAGTCCTTATTAAGTCCTAAAATTATCAAGTCATTATCAAGTCCTAATTAAGTCCTAAAATTATCAAGTCCTAATTAAGTCCTAAAATTATCAAGTCCTAAAAATATCAAGTCCTATCTAAGTCCTAAAATAATCAAGCCCTAATTAAGTCCTAAAATTATCAAGTCCTAATTAAGTCCTAAAATTATCAAGTCCTAATTAATTCCTAAAATTATCAAGTCCTAATTAAGTCATAAAATTATCAAGTCCTAATTAAGTCCTAAAATTCTCATGTCCTAATTAAGTCCTAAAATTATCAAGTCCTAATTAAGTCCTAAAATTAACAAGTCCTAATTAAGTCCTAAAATCATCAAGTCCTAATTAAGTCCTAAAATTCTCATGTCCTAATTAAGTCCTAAAATAATCATTCCTAATTAAGTCCTTAAATAATCAAGTCCTAATTAAGTCCTAAAATAATCAAGTCCTAATTAAGTCCTAAAATTATCAAGTCCTAATTAAGTCCTAAAATTATCAAGTTCTAATTAAGTCCTAAAATTATCAAGTCCTAATTAATTCCTAAAATTATCAAGTCCTAATTAAGTCCTAAAATTATCAAGTCCTAATTAATTCCTAAAATTATCAAGTCCTAATTAAGTCATAAAATTATCAAGTCCTAATTAAGTCCTAAAATCATCAAGTCCTAATTAAGTCCTAAAATTCTCAAGTCCTAATTAAGTCATAAATTATCAAGTCCTAATTAAAACCTAAAATTATCAAGTCCTAATAAAGTCCTAAAATCATCAAGTCCTAATTAAGACCTAAAATTATCAAGTCCTAATTAAGTCCTAAAATCATCAAGTCCTAATTAAGTCCTAAAATTCTCATGTCCTAATTAAGTCCTAAAATTATCAAGTCCTAATTAAGTCCTAAAATTATCAAGTCCTAATTAAGTCCTAAAATCATCAAGTCCTAAATAAGTCCTAAAATTCTCATGTCCTAATTAAGTCCTAAAATAATCATTCCTAATTAAGTCCTTAAATAATCAAGTCCTAATTAAGTCCTAAAATAATCAAGTCCTTATTAAGTCCTAAAATTATCAATTCCTAATTAAGTCCTAAAATTATCAAGTCCTAAAAATATCAAGTCCTATCTAAGTCCTAAAATAATCAAGTCCTTATTAAGTCCTAAAATTATCAAGTCATTATCAAGTCCTAATTAAGTCCTAAAATTATCAAGTCCTAATTAAGTCCTAAAATTATCAAGTCCTAATTAAGTCCTAAAATTATCAAGTCCTAAAAATATCAAGTCCTATCTAAGTCCTAAAATAATCAAGCCCTAATTAAGTCCTAAAATTATCAAGTCCTAATTAAGTCCTAAAATTATCAAGTCCTAATTAATTCCTAAAATTATCAAGTCCTAATTAAGTCATAAAATTATCAAGTCCTAATTAAGTTCTAAAATTATCAAGTCTTAATTAAGTCCTAAAATAATCAATTCCTAATTAAGTCCTAAAATTATCAAGTCCTAATTAAGTCCTAAAATTATCAAGTCCTAATTAAGTCCTAAAATTATCAAGTCCTAAAAATATCAAGTCCTATCTAAGTCCTAAAATAATCAAGTCCTAATTAAGTCCTAAAATTATCAAGTCTTAATTTAGTCCTAAAATAATCAATTCCTAATTAAGTCCTAAAATTATCAAGTCCTAATTAAGTCCTAAAATTATCAAGTCCTAATTAAGTCCTAAAATTATCAAGTCCTAAAAATATCAAGTCCTATCTAAGTCCTAAAATAATCAAGTCCTAATTAAGTCCTAAAATTATCAAGTCCTAATTAAGTCCTAAAATTATCAAGTCCTAATTAATTCCTAAAATTATCAAGTCCTAATTAAGTCATAAAATTATCAAGTCCTAATTAAGTCCTAAAATTATCAAGTCTTAATTAAGTCCTAAAAGAATCAAGTCCTAATTAAGTCCTAAAATAATCAAGTCCTATCTAAGTCCTAAAAGTATCAAGTCCTAATAAGGTCATAAAATTATCAAGTCCTGATTTAGTCCTAAAATCATCAAGTCCTAATTAAGTCCTAAAATTCTCATGCCCTACTTAAGTCCTAAAATAATCATTCCTAATTAAGTCCTAAAATAATCAAGTCCTAATTAAGTCCTCAAATTATCAAGTCTTAATTAAGTCATAAAAGTATTAAGTCCTAATTAAGTCCTAAAATAATCAAGTCCTAATTAGGTCCTAAAATTATCAAGTCCTAATTGAGTCCTAAAATCATCAAGTCCTATCTAAGTCCTAAAATAATCAAGTCCTAATTAAGTCCTAAAATTATCAAGTCCTAATTAAGTCCTTAAATTATCAAGTCGTAATTAAGTCCTAAAATTATCAAGTCCTAAAAATATCAAGTCCTATCTAAGTCCTAAAATAATCAAGTCCTAATTAAGTCCTAAAATTATCAAGTCTTAATTAAGTCATAAAAGTATTAAGTCCTAATTAAGTCCTAAAATAATCAAGTCCTAATTAGGTCCTAAAATTATCAAGTCCTAATTAAGTCCCAAAATTATCAAGTCCTAATTAAGTCCTAAAATCACCAATTCCTAATTAAGTCCTAAAATTATCAAGTCCTAATTAATTCCTAAAATTATCAAGTCCTAATTAAGTCATAAAATTATCAAGTCCTAATTAAGTCCTAAAATCATCAAGTCCTAATTAAGTCCTAAAATTCTCAAGTCCTAATTAAGTCATAAATTATCAAGTCCTAATTAAAACCTAAAAATATCAAGTCCTATCTAAGTCCTAAAATAATCAAGTCCTTATTAAGTCCTAAAATTATCAAGTCCTAATTAAGTCCTTAAATTATCAAGTCCTAAAAATATCAAGTCCTATCTAAGTCCTAAAATAATCAAGTCCTTATTAAGTCCTAAAATTATCAAGTCATTATCAAGTCCTAATTAAGTCCTAAAATTATCAAGTCCTAATTAAGTCCTAAAATTATCAAGTCCTAAAAATATCAAGTCCTATCTAAGTCCTAAAATAATCAAGTCCTAATTAAGTCCTAAAATTATCAAGTCCTAATTAAGTCCTAAAATTATCAAGTCCTAATTAATTCCTAAAATTATCAAGTCCTAATTAAGTCATAAAATTATCAAGTCCTAATTAAGTCCTAAAATTATCAAGTCTTAATTAAGTCCTAAAAGAATCAAGTCCTAATTAAGTCCTAAAATAATCAAGTCCTATCTAAGTCCTAAAAGTATCAAGTCCTAATAAGGTCATAAAATTATCAAGTCCTGATTTAGTCCTAAAATCATCAAGTCCTAATTAAGTCCTAAAATTCTCATGCCCTACTTAAGTCCTAAAAATATCAAGTCCTATCTAAGTCCTAAAATAATCAAGTCCTAATTAAGTCCTCAAATTATCAAGTCTTAATTAAGTCATAAAAGTATTAAGTCCTAATTAAGTCCTAAAATAATCAAGTCCTAATTAGGTCCTAAAATTATCAAGTCCTAATTGAGTCCTAAAATCATCAAGTCCTATCTAAGTCCTAAAATAATCAAGTCCTAATTAAGTCCTAAAATTATCAAGTCCTAATTAAGTCCTTAAATTATCAAGTCGTAATTAAGTCCTAAAATTATCAAGTCCTAAAAATATCAAGTCCTATCTAAGTCCTAAAATAATCAAGTCCTAATTAAGTCCTAAAATTATCAAGTCTTAATTAAGTCATAAAAGTATTAAGTCCTAATTAAGTCCTAAAATAATCAAGTCCTAATTAGGTCCTAAAATTATCAAGTCCTAATTAAGTCCCAAAATTATCAAGTCCTAATTAAGTCCTAAAATCACCAATTCCTAATTAAGTCCTAAAATTATCAAGTCCTAATTAATTCCTAAAATTATCAAGTCCTAATTAAGTCATAAAATTATCAAGTCCTAATTAAGTCCTAAAATCATCAAGTCCTAATTAAGTCCTAAAATTCTCAAGTCCTAATTAAGTCATAAATTATCAAGTCCTAATTAAAACCTAAAAATATCAAGTCCTATCTAAGTCCTAAAATAATCAAGTCCTTATTAAGTCCTAAAATTATCAAGTCCTAATTAAGTCCTTAAATTATCAAGTCCTAAAAATATCAAGTCCTATCTAAGTCCTAAAATAATCAAGTCCTTATTAAGTCCTAAAATTATCAAGTCATTATCAAGTCCTAATTAAGTCCTAAAATTATCAAGTCCTAATTAAGTCCTAAAATTATCAAGTCCTAAAAATATCAAGTCCTATCTAAGTCCTAAAATAATCAAGCCCTAATTAAGTCCTAAAATTATCAAGTCCTAATTAAGTCCTAAAATTATCAAGTCCTAATTAATTCCTAAAATTATCAAGTCCTAATTAAGTCATAAAATTATCAAGTCCTAATTAAGTCCTAAAATTCTCATGTCCTAATTAAGTCCTAAAATTATCAAGTCCTAATTAAGTCCTAAAATTAACAAGTCCTAATTAAGTCCTAAAATCATCAAGTCCTAATTAAGTCCTAAAATTCTCATGTCCTAATTAAGTCCTAAAATAATCATTCCTAATTAAGTCCTTAAATAATCAAGTCCTAATTAAGTCCTAAAATAATCAAGTCCTAATTAAGTCCTAAAATTATCAAGTCCTAATTAAGTCCTAAAATTATCAAGTTCTAATCAAGTCCTAAAATTATCAAGTCCTAATTAATTCCTAAAATTATCAAGTCCTAATTAAGTCCTAAAATTATCAAGTCCTAATTAATTCCTAAAATTATCAAGTCCTAATTAAGTCATAAAATTATCAAGTCCTAATTAAGTCCTAAAATCATCAAGTCCTAATTAAGTCCTAAAATTCTCAAGTCCTAATTAAGTCATAAATTATCAAGTCCTAATTAAAACCTAAAATTATCAAGTCCTAATAAAGTCCTAAAATCATCAAGTCCTAATTAAGACCTAAAATTATCAAGTCCTAATTAAGTCCTAAAATCATCAAGTCCTAATTAAGTCCTAAAATTCTCATGTCCTAATTAAGTCCTAAAATTATCAAGTCCTAATTAAGTCCTAAAATTATCAAGTCCTAATTAAGTCCTAAAATCATCAAGTCCTAAATAAGTCCTAAAATTCTCATGTCCTAATTAAGTCCTAAAATAATCATTCCTAATTAAGTCCTTAAATAATCAAGTCCTAATTAAGTCCTAAAATAATCAAGTCCTTATTAAGTCCTAAAATTATCAATTCCTAATTAAGTCCTAAAATTATCATGTCCTAAAAATATCAAGTCCTATCTAAGTCCTAAAATAATCAAGTCCTTATTAAGTCCTAAAATTATCAAGTCATTATCAAGTCCTAATTAAGTCCTAAAATTATCAAGTCCTAATTAAGTCCTAAAATTATCAAGTCCTAAAAATATCAAGTCCTATCTAAGTCCTAAAATAATCAAGCCCTAATTAAGTCCTAAAATTATCAAGTCCTAATTAAGTCCTAAAATTATCAAGTCCTAATTAATTCCTAAAATTATCAAGTCCTAATTAAGTCATAAAATTATCAAGTCCTAATTAAGTTCTAAAATTATCAAGTCTTAATTAAGTCCTAAAAGTATCAAGTCCTAATTAAGTCCTAAAATAATCAAGTCCTATCTAAGTAGTAAAGTATCAAGTCCTAATTAAGTCATAAAATTATCAAGTCTTAATTAAGTCATAAAAGTATTAAGTCCTAATTAAGTCCTAAAATAATCAAGTCCTAATTAGGTCCTAAAATTATCAAGTCCTAATTAAGTCCCAAAATTATCAAGTCCTAATTAAGTCCTAAAATCACCAATTCCTAATTAAGTCCTAAAATTATCAAGTCCTAATTAATTCCTAAAATTATCAAGTCCTAATTAAGTCATAAAATTATCAAGTCCTAATTAAGTCCTAAAATCATCAAGTCCTAATTAAGTCCTAAAATTCTCAAGTCCTAATTAAGTCATAAATTATCAAGTCCTAATTAAAACCTAAAAATATCAAGTCCTATCTAAGTCCTAAAATAATCAAGTCCTTATTAAGTCCTAAAATTATCAAGTCCTAATTAAGTCCTTAAATTATCAAGTCCTAAAAATATCAAGTCCTATCTAAGTCCTAAAATAATCAAGTCCTTATTAAGTCCTAAAATTATCAAGTCATTATCAAGTCCTAATTAAGTCCTAAAATTATCAAGTCCTAATTAAGTCCTAAAATTATCAAGTCCTAAAAATATCAAGTCCTATCTAAGTCCTAAAATAATCAAGCCCTAATTAAGTCCTAAAATTATCAAGTCCTAATTAAGTCCTAAAATTATCAAGTCCTAATTAATTCCTAAAATTATCAAGTCCTAATTAAGTCATAAAATTATCAAGTCCTAATTAAGTCCTAAAATTCTCATGTCCTAATTAAGTCCTAAAATTATCAAGTCCTAATTAAGTCCTAAAATTAACAAGTCCTAATTAAGTCCTAAAATCATCAAGTCCTAATTAAGTCCTAAAATTCTCATGTCCTAATTAAGTCCTAAAATAATCATTCCTAATTAAGTCCTTAAATAATCAAGTCCTAATTAAGTCCTAAAATAATCAAGTCCTAATTAAGTCCTAAAATTATCAAGTCCTAATTAAGTCCTAAAATTATCAAGTTCTAATCAAGTCCTAAAATTATCAAGTCCTAATTAATTCCTAAAATTATCAAGTCCTAATTAAGTCCTAAAATTATCAAGTCCTAATTAATTCCTAAAATTATCAAGTCCTAATTAAGTCATAAAATTATCAAGTCCTAATTAAGTCCTAAAATCATCAAGTCCTAATTAAGTCCTAAAATTCTCAAGTCCTAATTAAGTCATAAATTATCAAGTCCTAATTAAAACCTAAAATTATCAAGTCCTAATAAAGTCCTAAAATCATCAAGTCCTAATTAAGACCTAAAATTATCAAGTCCTAATTAAGTCCTAAAATCATCAAGTCCTAATTAAGTCCTAAAATTCTCATGTCCTAATTAAGTCCTAAAATTATCAAGTCCTAATTAAGTCCTAAAATTATCAAGTCCTAATTAAGTCCTAAAATCATCAAGTCCTAAATAAGTCCTAAAATTCTCATGTCCTAATTAAGTCCTAAAATAATCATTCCTAATTAAGTCCTTAAATAATCAAGTCCTAATTAAGTCCTAAAATAATCAAGTCCTTATTAAGTCCTAAAATTATCAATTCCTAATTAAGTCCTAAAATTATCATGTCCTAAAAATATCAAGTCCTATCTAAGTCCTAAAATAATCAAGTCCTTATTAAGTCCTAAAATTATCAAGTCATTATCAAGTCCTAATTAAGTCCTAAAATTATCAAGTCCTAATTAAGTCCTAAAATTATCAAGTCCTAAAAATATCAAGTCCTATCTAAGTCCTAAAATAATCAAGCCCTAATTAAGTCCTAAAATTATCAAGTCCTAATTAAGTCCTAAAATTATCAAGTCCTAATTAATTCCTAAAATTATCAAGTCCTAATTAAGTCATAAAATTATCAAGTCCTAATTAAGTTCTAAAATTATCAAGTCTTAATTAAGTCCTAAAAGTATCAAGTCCTAATTAAGTCCTAAAATAATCAAGTCCTATCTAAGTAGTAAAGTATCAAGTCCTAATTAAGTCATAAAATTATCAAGTCTTAATTTAGTCCTAAAATAATCAATTCCTAATTAAGTCCTAAAATTATCAAGTCCTAATTAAGTCCTAAAATTATCAAGTCCTAATTAAGTCCTAAAATTATCAAGTCCTAAAAATATCAAGTCCTATCTAAGTCCTAAAATAATCAAGTCCTAATTAAGTCCTAAAATTATCAAGTCCTAATTAAGTCCTAAAATTATCAAGTCCTAATTAATTCCTAAAATTATCAAGTCCTAATTAAGTCATAAAATTATCAAGTCCTAATTAAGTCCTAAAATTATCAAGTCTTAATTAAGTCCTAAAAGAATCAAGTCCTAATTAAGTCCTAAAATAATTAAGTCCTATCTAAGTCCTAAAAGTATCAAGTCCTAATAAGGTCATAAAATTATCAAGTCCTGATTTAGTCCTAAAATCATCAAGTCCTAATTAAGTCCTAAAATTCTCATGCCCTACTTAAGTCCTAAAATAATCATTCCTAATTAAGTCCTAAAATAATCAAGTCCTAATTAAGTCATAAAATAATCAAGTCCTAATTAAGTTCTAAAATCATCAAGTCCTATTTAAGTCCTTAAAGTATCAAGTCCTAATTAAGTCCTAAAATATTCAAGTCCTAATTAAGTCCTAAAATTATGAAGTCCTAATTAAGTCCTAAAATTATCAAGTCCTATTTAAGTCCTAAAATTATCAAGTCCTAATTAAGTCCTAAAATAATCAAGTGCTATCTAAGTCCTAAAAGTATCAAGTCCTAATTAAGTCCTAAAATTATCAAGTCCTAATTGAGTCCTAAAATCATCAAGTCCTATCTAAGTCCTAAAATAATCAAGTCCTAATTAAGTCCTAAAATTATCAAGTCCTAATTAAGTCCTTAAATTATCAAGTCGTAATTAAGTCCTAAAATTATCAAGTCCTAAAAATATCAAGTCCTATCTAAGTCCTAAAATAATCAAGTCCTAATTAAGTCCTCAAATTATCAAGTCTTAATTAAGTCATAAAAGTATTAAGTCCTAATTAAGTCCTAAAATAATCAAGTCCTAATTAGGTCCTAAAATTATCAAGTCCTAATTGAGTCCTAAAATCATCAAGTCCTATCTAAGTCCTAAAATAATCAAGTCCTAATTAAGTCCTAAAATTATCAAGTCCTAATTAAGTCCTTAAATTATCAAGTCGTAATTAAGTCCTAAAATTATCAAGTCCTAAAAATATCAAGTCCTATCTAAGTCCTAAAATAATCAAGTCCTAATTAAGTCCTAAAATTATCAAGTCTTAATTAAGTCATAAAAGTATTAAGTCCTAATTAAGTCCTAAAATAATCAAGTCCTAATTAGGTCCTAAAATTATCAAGTCCTAATTAAGTCCCAAAATTATCAAGTCCTAATTAAGTCCTAAAATCACCAATTCCTAATTAAGTCCTAAAATTATCAAGTCCTAATTAATTCCTAAAATTATCAAGTCCTAATTAAGTCATAAAATTATCAAGTCCTAATTAAGTCCTAAAATCATCAAGTCCTAATTAAGTCCTAAAATTCTCAAGTCCTAATTAAGTCATAAATTATCAAGTCCTAATTAAAACCTAAAATTATCAAGTCCTAATAAAGTCCTAAAATCATCAAGTCCTAATTAAGTCCTAAAATTCTCATGTCCTAATTAAGTCCTAAAGTAATCAAGTCCTAATTAAGTCCTAAAAGTATCAAGTCCTAATTAAGTCCTAAAATTATCAAGTTCTAATTAAGTCCTAAAATTATCAAGTCCTAATTAATTCCTAAAATTATCAAGTCCTAATTAAGTCATAAAATTATCAAGTCCTAATTAAGTCCTAAAATCATCAAGTCCTAATTAAGTCCTAAAATTCTCAAGTCCTAATTAAGTCATAAATTATCAAGTCCTAATTAAAACCTAAAATTATCAAGTCCTAATAAAGTCCTAAAATCATCAAGTCCTAATTAAGACCTAAAATTATCAAGTCCTAATTAAGTCCTAAAATCATCAAGTCCTAATTAAGTCCTAAAATTATCAAGTCCTAAAAATATCAAGTCCTATCTAAGTCCTAAAATAATCAAGTCCTTATTAAGTCCTAAAATTATCAAGTCATTATCAAGTCCTAATTAAGTCCTAAAATTATCAAGTCCTAATTAAGTCCTAAAATTATCAAGTCCTAAAAATATCAAGTCCTATCTAAGTCCTAAAATAATCAAGCCCTAATTAAGTGCTAAAATTATCAAGTCCTAATTAAGTCCTAAAATTATCAAGTCCTAATTAATTCCTAAAATTATCAAGTCCTAATTAAGTCATAAAATTATCAAGTCCTAATTAAGTTCTAAAATTATCAAGTCTTAATTAAGTCCTAAAAGTATCAAGTCCTAATTAAGTCCTAAAATAATCAAGTCCTATCTAAGTCCTAAAAGTATCAAGTCCTAATTAAGTCATAAAATTATCAAGTCCTAATTTAGTCCTAAAATAATCAAGTCTTAATTAAGTCCTAAAATTATCAAGTCCTAATTAAGTCCTAAAATTATCAAGTCCTAATTAAGTCCTAAAATTATCAAGTCCTAAAAATATCAAGTCCTATCTAAGTCCTAAAATAATCAAGTCCTAATTAAGTCCTAAAATTATCAAGTCCTAATTAAGTCCTAAAATTATCAAGTCCTAATTAATTCCTAAAATTATCAAGTCCTAATTAAGTCATAAAATTATCAAGTCCTAATTAAGTCCTAAAATTATCAAGTCGTAATTAAGTCCTAAAATTATCAAGTCCTAAAAATATCAAAGTCCTATCTAAGTCCTAAAATAATCAAGTCCTAATTAAGTCCTAAAATAATCAAGTCCTATCTAAGTCCTAAAAGTATCAAGTCCTAATTAAGTCATAAAATTATCAAGTCCTAATTTAGTCCTAAAATCATCAAGTCCTAATTAAGTCCTAAAATTCTCATGTCCTACTTAAGTCCTAAAATAATCATTCCTAATTAAGTCCTAAAATAATCAAGTCCTAATTAAGTCATAAAATAATCAAGTCCTAATTAAGTTCTAAAATCATCAAGTCCTATTTAAGTCCTTAAAGTATCAAGTCCTAATTAAGTCCTAAAATATTCAAGTCCTAATTAAGTCCTAAAATTATGAAGTCCTAATTAAGTCCTAAAATTATCAAGTCCTATTTAAGTCCTAAAAGTATCAAGTCCTAATTAAGTCCTAAAATAATCAAGTGCTATCTAAGTCCTAAAAGTATCAAGTCCTAATTAAGTCCTAAAATTATCAAGTCCTAATTGAGTCCTAAAATCATCAAGTCCTATCTAAGTCCTAAAATAATCAAGTCCTAATTAAGTCCTAAAATTATCAAGTCCTAATTAAGTCCTTAAATTATCAAGTCGTAATTAAGTCCTAAAATTATCAAGTCCTAAAAATATCAAAGTCCTATCTAAGTCCTAAAATAATCAAGTCCTAATTAAGTCATAAATTATCAAGTCCTAATTAAAACCTAAAATTATCAAGTCCTAATAAAGTCCTAAAATCATCAAGTCCTAATTAAGTCCTAAAATTCTCATGTCCTAATTAAGTCCTAAAGTAATCAAGTCCTAATTAAGTCCTAAAAGTATCAAGTCCTAATTAAGTCCTAAAATTATCAAGTTCTAATTAAGTCCTAAAATTATCAAGTCCTAATTAATTCCTAAAATTATCAAGTCCTAATTAAGTCATAAAATTATCAAGTCCTAATTAAGTCCTAAAATCATCAAGTCCTAATTAAGTCCTAAAATTCTCAAGTCCTAATTAAGTCATAAATTATCAAGTCCTAATTAAAACCTAAAATTATCAAGTCCTAATAAAGTCCTAAAATCATCAAGTCCTAATTAAGACCTAAAATTATCAAGTCCTAATTAAGTCCTAAAATCATCAAGTCCTAATTAAGTCCTAAAATTATCAAGTCCTAAAAATATCAAGTCCTATCTAAGTCCTAAAATAATCAAGTCCTTATTAAGTCCTAAAATTATCAAGTCATTATCAAGTCCTAATTAAGTCCTAAAATTATCAAGTCCTAATTAAGTCCTAAAATTATCAAGTCCTAAAAATATCAAGTCCTATCTAAGTCCTAAAATAATCAAGCCCTAATTAAGTGCTAAAATTATCAAGTCCTAATTAAGTCCTAAAATTATCAAGTCCTAATTAATTCCTAAAATTATCAAGTCCTAATTAAGTCATAAAATTATCAAGTCCTAATTAAGTTCTAAAATTATCAAGTCTTAATTAAGTCCTAAAAGTATCAAGTCCTAATTAAGTCCTAAAATAATCAAGTCCTATCTAAGTCCTAAAAGTATCAAGTCCTAATTAAGTCATAAAATTATCAAGTCCTAATTTAGTCCTAAAATAATCAAGTCTTAATTAAGTCCTAAAATTATCAAGTCCTAATTAAGTCCTAAAATTATCAAGTCCTAATTAAGTCCTAAAATTATCAAGTCCTAAAAATATCAAGTCCTATCTAAGTCCTAAAATAATCAAGTCCTAATTAAGTCCTAAAATTATCAAGTCCTAATTAAGTCCTAAAATTATCAAGTCCTAATTAATTCCTAAAATTATCAAGTCCTAATTAAGTCATAAAATTATCAAGTCCTAATTAAGTCCTAAAATTATCAAGTCGTAATTAAGTCCTAAAATTATCAAGTCCTAAAAATATCAAAGTCCTATCTAAGTCCTAAAATAATCAAGTCCTAATTAAGTCCTAAAATAATCAAGTCCTATCTAAGTCCTAAAAGTATCAAGTCCTAATTAAGTCATAAAATTATCAAGTCCTAATTTAGTCCTAAAATCATCAAGTCCTAATTAAGTCCTAAAATTCTCATGTCCTACTTAAGTCCTAAAATAATCATTCCTAATTAAGTCCTAAAATAATCAAGTCCTAATTAAGTCATAAAATAATCAAGTCCTAATTAAGTTCTAAAATCATCAAGTCCTATTTAAGTCCTTAAAGTATCAAGTCCTAATTAAGTCCTAAAATATTCAAGTCCTAATTAAGTCCTAAAATTATGAAGTCCTAATTAAGTCCTAAAATTATCAAGTCCTATTTAAGTCCTAAAAGTATCAAGTCCTAATTAAGTCCTAAAATAATCAAGTGCTATCTAAGTCCTAAAAGTATCAAGTCCTAATTAAGTCCTAAAATTATCAAGTCCTAATTGAGTCCTAAAATCATCAAGTCCTATCTAAGTCCTAAAATAATCAAGTCCTAATTAAGTCCTAAAATTATCAAGTCCTAATTAAGTCCTTAAATTATCAAGTCGTAATTAAGTCCTAAAATTATCAAGTCCTAAAAATATCAAAGTCCTATCTAAGTCCTAAAATAATCAAGTCCTAATTAAGTCCTAAAATTATCAAGTCTTAATTAAGTCATAAAAGTATTAAGTCCTAATTAAGTCCTAAAATAATCAAGTCCTAATTAGGTCCTAAAATTATCAAGTCCTAATTAAGTCCCAAAATTATCAAGTTCTAATTAAGTCCTAAAATTATCAAGTCCTAATTAATTCCTAAAATTATCAAGTCCTAATTAAGTCATAAAATTATCAAGTCCTAATTTAGTCCTAAAATCATCAAGTCCTAATTAAGTCCTAAAATTATCAAGTCCTAATTAATTCCTAAAATTATCAAGTCCTAATAAAGTCCTAAAATCATCAAGTCCTAATTAAGTCTTAAAATTATCAAGTCCTAATTAATTCCTAAAATTATCAAGTCCTAATTAAGTCATAAAATTATCAAGTCCTAATTAAGTCCTAAAATCATCAACTCCTAATTAAGTCCTAAAATTCTCAAGTCCTAATTAAGTCATAAATTATCAAGTCCTAATTAAAACCTAAAATTATCAAGTCCTAATAAAGTCCTAAAATCATCAAGTCCTAATTAAGACCTAAAATTATCAAGTCCTAATTAAGTCCTAAAATTATCAAGTCCTAAAAATATCAAGTCCTATCTAAGTCCTAAAATAATCAAGTCCTAATTAAGTCCTAAAATTATCAAGTCCTAATTAAGTCCTAAAATTATCAAGTCCTAATTAATTCCTAAAATTATCAAGTCCTAATTAAGTCATAAAATTATCAAGTCCTAATTAAGTCCTAAAATTATCAAGTCGTAATTAAGTCCTAAAATTATCAAGTCCTAAAAATATCAAAGTCCTATCTAAGTCCTAAAATAATCAAGTCCTAATTAAGTCCTAAAATAATCAAGTCCTATCTAAGTCCTAAAAGTATCAAGTCCTAATTAAGTCATAAAATTATCAAGTCCTAATTTAGTCCTAAAATCATCAAGTCCTAATTAAGTCCTAAAATTCTCATGTCCTACTTAAGTCCTAAAATAATCATTCCTAATTAAGTCCTAAAATAATCAAGTCCTAATTAAGTCATAAAATAATCAAGTCCTAATTAAGTTCTAAAATCATCAAGTCCTATTTAAGTCCTTAAAGTATCAAGTCCTAATTAAGTCCTAAAATATTCAAGTCCTAATTAAGTCCTAAAATTATGAAGTCCTAATTAAGTCCTAAAATTATCAAGTCCTATTTAAGTCCTAAAAGTATCAAGTCCTAATTAAGTCCTAAAATAATCAAGTGCTATCTAAGTCCTAAAAGTATCAAGTCCTAATTAAGTCCTAAAATTATCAAGTCCTAATTGAGTCCTAAAATCATCAAGTCCTATCTAAGTCCTAAAATAATCAAGTCCTAATTAAGTCCTAAAATTATCAAGTCCTAATTAAGTCCTTAAATTATCAAGTCGTAATTAAGTCCTAAAATTATCAAGTCCTAAAAATATCAAAGTCCTATCTAAGTCCTAAAATAATCAAGTCCTAATTAAGTCCTAAAATTATCAAGTCTTAATTAAGTCATAAAAGTATTAAGTCCTAATTAAGTCCTAAAATAATCAAGTCCTAATTAGGTCCTAAAATTATCAAGTCCTAATTAAGTCCCAAAATTATCAAGTTCTAATTAAGTCCTAAAATTATCAAGTCCTAATTAATTCCTAAAATTATCAAGTCCTAATTAAGTCATAAAATTATCAAGTCCTAATTTAGTCCTAAAATCATCAAGTCCTAATTAAGTCCTAAAATTATCAAGTCCTAATTAATTCCTAAAATTATCAAGTCCTAATAAAGTCCTAAAATCATCAAGTCCTAATTAAGTCTTAAAATTATCAAGTCCTAATTAATTCCTAAAATTATCAAGTCCTAATTAAGTCATAAAATTATCAAGTCCTAATTAAGTCCTAAAATCATCAACTCCTAATTAAGTCCTAAAATTCTCAAGTCCTAATTAAGTCATAAATTATCAAGTCCTAATTAAAACCTAAAATTATCAAGTCCTAATAAAGTCCTAAAATCATCAAGTCCTAATTAAGACCTAAAATTATCAAGTCCTAATTAAGTCCTAAAATCATCAAGTCCTAATTAAGTCCTAAAATTCTCATGTCCTAATTAAGTCCTAAAATTATCAAGTCCTAATTAAGTCCTAAAATTATCAAGTCCTAATTAAGTCCTAAAATCATCAAGTCCTAATTAAGTCCTAAAATTCTCATGTCCTAATTAAGTCCTAAAATAATCATTCCTAATTAAGTCCTTAAATAATCAAGTCCTAATTAAGTCCTAAAATAATCAAGTCCTTATTAAGTCCTAAAATTATCAAGTCCTAATTAAGTCCTAAAATTATCAAGTCCTAAAAATATCAAGTCCTATCTAAGTCCTAAAATAATCAAGTCCTTATTAAGTCCTAAAATTATCAAGTCATTATCAAGTCCTAATTAAGTCCTAAAATTATCAAGTCCTAATTAAGTCCTAAAATTATCAAGTCCTAAAAATATCAAGTCCTATCTAAGTCCTAAAATAATCAAGCCCTAATTAAGTCCTAAAATTATCAAGTCCTAATTAAGTCCTAAAATTATCAAGTCCTAATTAATTCCTAAAATTATCAAGTCCTAATTAAGTCATAAAATTATCAAGTCCTAATTAAGTTCTAAAATTATCAAGTCTTAATTAAGTCCTAAAAGTATCAAGTCCTAATTAAGTCCTAAAATAATCAAGTCCTATCTAAGTCCTAAAAGTATCAAGTCCTAATTAAGTCATAAAATTATCAAGTCCTAATTTAGTCCTAAAATAATCAAGTCTTAATTAAGTCCTAAAATTATCAAGTCCTAATTAAGTCCTAAAATTATCAAGTCCTAATTAAGTCCTAAAATTATCAAGTCCTAATTAAGTCCTAAAATTATCAAGTCCTAAAAATATCAAGTCCTATCTAAGTCCTAAAATAATCAAGCCCTAATTAAGTCCTAAAATTATCAAGTCCTAATTAAGTCCTAAAATTATCAAGTCCTAATTAATTCCTAAAATTATCAAGTCCTAATTAAGTCATAAAATTATCAAGTCCTAATTAAGTTCTAAAATTATCAAGTCTTAATTAAGTCCTAAAAGTATCAAGTCCTAATTAAGTCCTAAAATAATCAAGTCCTATCTAAGTCCTAAAAGTATCAAGTCCTAATTAAGTCCTAAAATACTCAAGTCCTAATTAAGTCCTAAAATTATCAAGTCCTAATTAAGTCCTAAAATTATCAAGTCCTAATTAATTCCTAAAATTATCAAGTCCTAATTAAGTCCTAAAATAATCAAGTCCTAATTAAGTCCTAAAATTATCAAGTCCTAATTAAGTCCTAAAATTATCAAGTCCTAATTAAGTCCTAAAATTATCAAGTCCTAATTAAGTCCTAAAATTATTAAGTCCTAGATAATTCCTAAAATTATCAAGTCCTAATTAAGTCATAAAATTATCAAGTCCTAATTAAGTCCTAAAATCATCAAGTCCTAATTAAGTCCTAAAATTCTCAAGTCCTAATTAAGTCCTAAAATTATCAAGTCCTAATTAAGTCCTAAAATAATAAGGTCCTAATTAAGTCTTAAAATTATCAAGTCCTAATTAAGTCCTAAAATTATCAAGTCCTAATTAAGTCCTAAAAGTATCAAGTCCTAATTAAGTCCTAAAATAATCAAGTCCTATCTAAGTCCTAAAAGTATCAAGTCCTAATTAGGTCATAAAATTATCAAGTCCTAATTTAGTCCTAAAGTCATCAAGTCCTAATTAAGTCCTAAAATTCTCATGTCCTACTTAAGTCCTAAAATAATCAAGTCCTAATTAAGTCCTAAAATAATCAAGTCCTAATTCAGTCCTAAAATTATGAAGTCCTAATTAAGTCCTAAAATTATCAAGTCTTAATTAAGTCCTAAAAGTATTAAGTCCTAATTAAGTCCTAAAATCACCAATTCCTAATTATGTCCTAAAAGTATCAAATCCTAATAAAGTCCTAAAATAATCAAGTACCAATTACATCCTAAAATTGTGCGGTCCTAATTATGGCCTAAAATCATGCAGTCCTAATTTAGTCCTACAATTTTAAAGTTCTAATAAATTCCGAAAATTATTGAGTCCTAATTTCGTCTTAAATTTATTAAGACTTTATTAAGTCCTAAAATAATCAAGTGCAATCTAAGTCCTAAAAGTATCAAGTCCTAATAAAGTCATAAAATTATCAAGTCCTAATTTAGTCCTAAAATAATCAAGTCCTAATTAAGTCCTAAAATTATCAAGTCCTAATTAAGTCCTAAAATTATCAAGTCCTAATTAAGTCATAAAATTATCAAGTCCTAATTAAGTCCTAAAATTATCAAGTCTTAATTAAGTCCTAAAAGTATCAAGTCCTAATTAGGTCCTAAAATAATCAAGTCCTATCTAAGTCCTAAAAGTATCAAGTCCTAATTAAGTCATTAAATTATCAAGTCCTAATTTAGTCCTAAAATCATCAAGTCCTAATTAAGTCCTAAAATTCTCATGTCCTACTTAAGTCCTAAAATAATCATTCCTAATTAAGTCCTAAAATAATCAAGTCCTAATTAAGTCATAAAATAATCAAGTCCTAATTAAGTTCTAAAATCATCAAGTCCTATTTAAGTCCTTAAAGTATCAAGTCCTAATTAATTCCTAAAATATTCAAGTCCTAATTAAGTCCTAAAATTATCAAGTCCTAATTAAGTCCTAAAATTATCAAGTCCTATTTAAGTCCTAAAATTATCAAGTCCTAATTAATTCCTAAAATTATCAAGTCCTAATTAAGTCCTAAAATTATCAAGTCCTAATTAAGTCCTAAAATTATCAAGTCCTATTTAAGTCCTAAAAGTATCAAGTCCTAATTAAGTCCTAAAATAATCAAGTGCTATCTAAGTCCTAAAAGTATCAAGTCCTAATTAAGTCCTAAAATTATCAAGTCCTAATTAAGTCCTAAAATCATCAAGTCCTATCTAAGTCCTAAAATAATCAAGTCCTAATTAAGTCCTAAAATTATCAAGTCCTAATTAAGTCCTTAAATTATCAAGTCGTAATTAAGTCCTAAAATTATCAAGTCCTAAAAATATCAAGTCCTATCTTAGTCCTAAAATAATCAAGTCCTAATTAAGTCCTAAAATTATCAAGTCTTAATTAAGTCATAAAAGTATTAAGTCCTAATTAAGTCCTAAAATAATCAAGTCCTAATTAGGTCCTAAAATTATCAAGTCCTAATTAAGTCCCAAAATTATCAAGTCCTAATTAAGTCCTAAAATCACCAATTCCTAATTATGTCCTAAAAGTATCAAATCCTAATAAAGTCCTGAAATTATCAAGTACCAATTACATCCTAAAATTGTGCGGTCCTAATTATGGCCTAAAATCATGCAGTCCTAATTTAGTCCTACAATTTTTAAGTTCTAATAAATTCCGAAAATTATTGAGTCCTAATTTCGTCTTAAAGTTATTAAGACTTTATTAAGTCCTTTAATTGTCAAGTCCTAATTGGTCCTTTAATTGTCATGTCCTTATTAATCCTAAAATCATCAATTCCGAATTAAGTCCTAAAATAATAAAGTCCTAAAATAATCAAGTCCTAATTAAGTCCTGAAATTATCAAGTCCTATCTAAGTTCTAAAATCATGAAGTCCTAAATAAATCCTAAAATCATCAACTCTTAATTAAGTCGTAAATTAATCAAGTCCTAATTAGGTCCTAAAATTACCAAGTCCTAATTAAGAACTAAAATCATCAACTCTTAATTAAGTCGTAAATTAATCAAGTCCTAATTAGGTCCTAAAATTACCAAGTCCTAATTAAGTCCTAAAATTATCAAGTCCTAATTAAGTCCTAAAATAATCAAGTCCTAATTTGGTCCTAAAATCATGACGTCCTAAATAAATCCTAAAATCATCAACTCTTAATTAAGTCGTAAATTAATCAAGTCCTAATTAGGTCCTAAAATTACCAAGTCCTAATTAAGAACTAAAATTATCAAGTCCTAATTAAGTCCAAAAATCATCAAGTCCTAATTTAGTCCTAAAATTCTCATGTCCTAATTAAGTCCTAAAATAATCAAGTCCTAATTAAGTCCTAAAATTATCAAGTCCTAATTAAGTCCTAAAATTATCAAGTCCTAATTAAGTCCTAAAATCATCAAGTCCTAATTAAGTCCTAAAATTCTCAAGTCCTAATTAAGTCCTAAAATTATCAAGTCCTAATTAAGTCCTAAAATAATAAGGTCCTAATTAAGTCTTAAAATTATCAAGTCCTAATTAAGTCCTAAAATAATCAAGTCCTAATTAAGTCTTAAAATTATCAAGTCCTAATTAAGTCCTAAAATTATCAAGTCCTAATTAAGTCCTAAAATTATCAAGTCCTAAAAATATCAAGTCCTATCTAAGTCCTAAAATAATCAAGTCTTAATTAAGTCCTAAAATAATCAAGTCCTAATTAAGTCCTAATTAAGTCCTAAAATCATCAAGTCCTAATTAAGTCCTAAAATTATTATGTCCTAATTAAGTCCTAAAATAATCAAGTCCTAATTAAGTCCTAAAATTATCAAGTCCTAATTAAGTCCTAAAATTATCAAGTCCTAATTAAGTCCTAAAATTATCAAGTCCTAAAAATATCAAGTCCTATCTAAGTCCTAAAATAATCAAGTCTTAATTAAGTCCTAAAATCATCAAGTCCTAATTAAGTCCTAAAATTATCAAGTCCGAATTAAGTCCTAAAAATATCAAGTCCTATCTAAGTCCTTAAATAATTAAGTCCTAATTAAGTCCTAAAAATAACAAGTCCTAATTAAGTCCTAAAATTATCAAGTCCTAATTAAGTCCTAAAATCATCAAGTCCTATCTAAGTCCTAAAATAATCAAGTCCTAATTAAGTCCTAATTAAGTTCTAAAATTATTAAGTCCTAATTAAGTCCTTAAATCATCAAGTTCTAATTAAGTCCTAAAATTCTCATTTCCTACTTAAGTTCTAAAATAATCAAGTCCTAATTCAGTCCTAAAATCATCAAGTTATAATTAAGTCCTAAAATTCTTATGTCCTAATTAAGTCCTAAAATAATCAAGTCCTAATTAAGTCCTAAAATTATCAAGTCCTAATTAAGTCCTAAAATTATCAAGTCCTAATTAAGTCCTAAAATTATCAAGTCCTAATTAAGTCCTAAAATTATTAAGTCCTAGATAATTCCTAAAATTATCAAGTCCTAATTAAGTCATAAAATTATCAAGTCCTAATTAAGTCCTAAAATCATCAAGTCCTAATTAAGTCCTAAAATTCTCAAGTCCTAATTAAGTCCTAAAATTATCAAGTCCTAATTAAGTCCTAAAATAATAAGGTCCTAATTAAGTCTTAAAATTATCAAGTCCTAATTAAGTCCTAAAATTATCAAGTCCTAATTAAGTCTAAAAATTCTCATGTCCTAATTGAGTCCTAAAATTATCAAGTCCTAATTAAGTCCTGAAATTATCAAGTCCTATCTAAGTCCTAAAATAATCAAGTCCTACTTAAGTCCTAAAATTATAAACTCCTAATTAAGTCCTGAAATTATCAAGTCCTATCTAAGTTCTAAAATCATCAAGTCCTAATTAAGTCCTAAAATAATCAAGTCCTATCTAAGTCCTAAAATAATCAAGTCCTAATTAAGTCCTAAAATCATCAAGTCCTATTTAAGTCCTAAAATAATTAAGTCTTAATTAAGTCCTAAAATTATCAAGTCCTAATTAAGTCCTAAAATAATCAAGTCCTAATTAAGTCCTAAAATAATCAAGTCCTAATTAAGTCCTAAAATAATCAAGTCCTAATTAAGTCCTAAATTTATTAAGTCCTAATTAGGTCCTAAAATTATCAAGTCCTAAAATTATCCAGTCCTAATTAAGTCCTTAAATTATCAAGTCCTAATTAAGTCCTAAAATAATCAAGTCCTAATTAAGTCCTAAAAGTATCAGGTCCTAATTAGGTCCTAAAATCATCAAGTCCTAATTAAGTCCTAAAATCATCAAGTCCTATTTAAGTCCTAAAATAATCAAGTCTTTATTAAGTCCTAAAATTATCAAGTCCTAATTAAGTCCTGAAATATTCAAGTCCTAATTAAGTCCTAAAATAATCAAGTCCTAATTATGTCCTAAAATAATCAAGTCCTATCTAAGTCCTAAAATAATCAAGTCCTAATTAAGTCCTGAATTCATCAAGTCCTATTTAAGTCCTAAAATAATCAAGTCCTAATTAAGTCCTAAAATAATCAAGTCCTATCTAAGTCCTAAAATAATCAAGTCCTAATTAAGTCCTAAAATCATCAAGTCCTATTTAAGTCCTAAAATAATCAAGTCCTAATTAAGTCCTAAAATTATCAAGTCCTAATTAAGTCCTAAAATTATCAAGTTCTAATTAAGTCCTAAACTTATTAAGTCCTAATTAGGTCCTAAAATTATCAAGTCCTAATTAAGTCCTAAAATTATCCAGTCCTAATTAAGTCCTTAAATTATCAAGTCCTAATTAAGTCCTAAAATAATCAAGTCCTAATTAAGTCCTAAAAGTATCAGGTCCTAATTAAGTCCTAAAATCATCAAGTCCTATCTAAGTCCTAAAATAATCAAGTCCTAATTAAGTCCTTAAATCATCAAGTCCTATTTAAGTCCTAAAATAATCAAGTCCTAATTAAGACCTAAAATAATCAAGTCCTAATTAAGTCCTTAAAGTATCATGTCCTAATTAATTCCTAAAATTATCAAATCCTAATTAAGTTCTAAAATTATCAAGTCCTAATTAAGTCCTAAAATTATCAAGTCCTAATTAAGTCCTAAAATTATCAAGTCCTAATTTATTCCTAAATTAATAAGGTGCTAATTAAGTCTTAAAATTATGAAGTCCTAATTAAGTCCTATATTTATCAAGTCCTAATTAAGTCCTAAAAGTATCAAGTCCTAATTAAGTCCTAAAATTATCAAGTCCTAATTAAGTCCTAAAATTATCAAGTTCTAATTAAGTCCTAAAATTATCAAGTCCTAATTAATTCCTAAAATTATCAAGTCCTAATTAAGTCATAAAATTATCAAGTCCTAATTTAGTCCTAAAATCATCAAGTCCTAATTAAGTCCTAAAATTATCAAGTCCTAATTAATTCCTAAAATTATCAAGTCCTAATTAAGTCATAAAATTATCAACTCCTAATTAAGTCCTAAAATCATCAAGTCCTAATTAAGTCCTAAAATTCTCAAGTCCTAATTAAGTCATAAATTATCAAGTCCTAATTAAAACCTAAAATTATCAAGTCCTAATAAAGTCCTAAAATCATCAAGTCCTAATTAAGTCCTAAAATTCTCATGTCCTAATTGAGTCCTAAAGTAATCAAGTCCTAATTAAGTCCTAAAAGTATCAAGTCCTAATTAAGTCCTAAAATTATCAAGTTCTAATTAAGTCCTAAAATTATCAAGTCCTAATTAATTCCTAAAATTATCAAGTCCTAATTAAGTCATAAAATTATCAAGTCCTAATTTAGTCCTAAAATCATCAAGTCCTAATTAAGTCCTAAAATTATCAAGTCCTAATTAATTCCTAAAATTATCAAGTCCTAATAAAGTCCTAAAATCATCAAGTCCTAATTAAGTCCTAAAATTATCAAGTCCTAATTAATTCCTAAAATTATCAAGTCCTAATTAAGTCATAAAATTATCAAGTCCTAATTAAGTCCTAAAATCATCAAGTCCTAATTAAGTCCTAAAATTCTCAAGTCCTAATTAAGTCATAAATTATCAAGTCCTAATTAAAACCTAAAATTATCAAGTCCTAATAAAGTCCTAAAATCATCAAGTCCTAATTAAGACCTAAAATTATCAAGTCCTAATTAAGTCCTAAAATCATCAAGTCCTAATTAAGTCCTAAAATTCTCATGTCCTAATTAAGTCCTAAAATTATTAAGTCCTAATTAAGTCCTAAAATTATCAAGTCCTAATTAAGTCCTAAAATCATCAAGTCCTAATTAAGTCCTAAAATTCTCATGTCCTAATTAAGTCCTAAAATAATCATTCCTAATTAAGTCCTTAAATAATCAAGTCCTAATTAAGTCCTAAAATAATCAAGTCCTTATTAAGTCCTAAAATTATCAAGTCCTAATTAAGTCCTATCTAAGTCCTAAAATAATCAAGTCCTTATTAAGTCCTAAAATTATCAAGTCATTATCAAGTCCTAATTAAGTCCTAAAATTATCAAGTCCTAATTAAGTCCTAAAATTATCAAGTCCTAAAAATATCAAGTCCTATCTAAGTCCTAAAATAATCAAGCCCTAATTAAGTCCTAAAATTATCAAGTCCTAATTAAGTCCTAAAATTATCAAGTCCTAATTAATTCCTAAAATTATCAAGTCCTAATTAAGTCATAAAATTATCAAGTCCTAATTAAGTTCTAAAATTATCAAGTCTTAATTAAGTCCTAAAAGTATCAAGTCCTAATTAAGTCCTAAAATAATCAAGTCCTATCTAAGTCCTAAAAGTATCAAGTCCTAATTAAGTCATAAAATTATCAAGTCCTAATTTAGTCCTAAAATAATCAAGTCCTAATTAAGTCCTAAAATTATCAAGTCCTAATTAAGTCCTAAAATTATCAAGTCCTAATTAAGTCCTAAAATTATCAAGTCCTAAAAATATCAAGTCCTATCTAAGTCCTAAAATAATCAAGTCCTAATTAAGTCCTAAAATTATCAAGTCCTAATTAAGTTCTAAAATTATCAAGTCGTAATTAATTCCTAAAATTATCAAGTCCTAATTAAGTCATAAAATTATCAAGTCCTAATTAAGTCCTAAAATTATCAAGTCTTAATTAAGTCCTAAAAGTATCAAGTCCTAATTAAGTCCTAAAATAATCAAGTCCTATCTAAGTCCTAAAAGTATCAAGTCCTAATTAAGTCATAAAATTATCAAGTCCTAATTTAGTCCTAAAATCATCAAGTCCTAATTAAGTCCTAAAATTCTCATGTCCTACTTAAGTCCTAAAATAATCATTCCTAATTAAGTCCTAAAATAATCAAGTCCTAATTAAGTCATAAAATAATCAAGTCCTAATTAAGTTCTAAAATCATCAAGTCCTATTTAAGTCCTTAAAGTATCAAGTCCTAATTAAGTCCTAAAATATTCAAGTCCTAATTAAGTCCTAAAATTATGAAGTCCTAATTAAGTCCTAAAATTATCAAGTCCTATTTAAGTCCTAAAAGTATCAAGTCCTAATTAAGTCCTAAAATAATCAAGTCCTAAAATAATCAAGTCCTAATTAAGTCCTAAAATAATCAAGTCCTAATTTGGTCCTAAAATTATCAAGTCCTAATTAAGTCCTAAAATCATCAAGTCCTATCTAATCCTAAAATAATCAAGTCCTAATTAAGTCCTAATTAAGTCCTAAAATCATCAAGTCCTAATTAAGTCCTAAAATTATTATGTCCTAATTAAGTCTTAAAATAATCAAGTCCTAATTAAGTCCTAAAATTATCAAGTCCTAATTAAGTCCTAAAATTATCAAGTCCTAATTAAGTCCTAAAATTATCAAGTCCTAAAAATATCAAGTCCTATCTAAGTCCTAAAATAATCAAGTCTTAATTAAGTCCTAAAATCATCAAGTCCTAATTAAGTCCTAAAATTATCAAGTCCTAATTAAGTCCTAAAAATATCAAGTCCTATCTAAGTCCTTAAATAATTAAGTCCTAATTAAGTCCTAAAAATAACAAGTCCTAATTAAGTCCTAAAATTATCAAGTCCTAATTAAGTCCTAAAATCATCAAGTCCTATCTAAGTCCTAAAATAGTCAAGTCCTAATTAAGTCCTAATTAAGTTCTAAAATTATTAAGTCCTAATTAAGTCCTTAAATCATCAAGTTCTAATTAAGTCCTAAAATTCTCATTTCCTACTTAAGTCCTAAAATAATCAAGTCCTAATTAAGTCCTAAAATAATCAAGTCCTAATTAAGTCCTAAATTTATTAAGTCCTAATTAGGTCCTAAAATTATCAAGTCCTAAAATTATCCAGTCCTAATTAAGTCCTTAAATTATCAAGTCCTAATTAAGTCCTAAAATAATCAAGTCCTAATTAAGTCCTAAAAGTATCAGGTCCTAATTAGGTCCTAAAATCATCAAGTCCTAATTAAGTCCTAAAATCATCAAGTCCTATTTAAGTCCTAAAATAATCAAGTCTTTATTAAGTCCTAAAATTATCAAGTCCTAATTAAGTCCTGAAATAATCAAGTCCTAATTAAGTCCTAAAATAATCAAGTCCTAATTATGTCCTAAAATAATCAAGTCCTATCTAAGTCCTAAAATAATCAAGTCCTAATTAAGTCCTGAATTCATCAAGTCCTATTTAAGTCCTAAAATAATCAAGTCCTAATTAAGTCCTAAAATAATCAAGTCCTATCTAAGTCCTAAAATAATCAAGTCCTAATTAAGTCCTAAAATCATCAAGTCCTATTTAAGTCCTAAAATAATCAAGTCCTAATTAAGTCCTAAAATTATCAAGTCCTAATTAAGTCCTAAAATTATCAAGTTCTAATTAAGTCCTAAACTTATTAAGTCCTAATTAGGTCCTAAAATTATCAAGTCCTAATTAAGTCCTAAAATTATCCAGTCCTAATTAAGTCCTTAAATTATCAAGTCCTAATTAAGTCCTAAAATAATCAAGTCCTAATTAAGTCCTAAAAGTATCAGGTCCTAATTAAGTCCTAAAATCATCAAGTCCTATCTAAGTCCTAAAATAATCAAGTCCTAATTAAGTCCTTAAATCATCAAGTCCTATTTAAGTCCTAAAATAATCAAGTCCTAATTAAGACCTAAAATAATCAAGTCCTAATTAAGTCCTTAAAGTATCATGTCCTAATTAATTCCTAAAATTATCAAATCCTAATTAAGTTCTAAAATTATCAAGTCCTAATTAAGTCCTAAAATTATCAAGTCCTAATTAAGTCCTAAAATTATCAAGTCCTAATTTATTCCTAAATTAATAAGGTGCTAATTAAGTCTTAAAATTATGAAGTCCTAATTAAGTCCTATATTAATCAAGTCCTAATTAAGTCCTAAAAGTATCAAGTCCTAATTAAGTCCTAAAATTATCAAGTCCTAATTAAGTCCTAAAATTATCAAGTTCTAATTAAGTCCTAAAATTATCAAGTCCTAATTAATTCCTAAAATTATCAAGTCCTAATTAAGTCATAAAATTATCAAGTCCTAATTTAGTCCTAAAATCATCAAGTCCTAATTAAGTCCTAAAATTATCAAGTCCTAATTAATTCCTAAAATTATCAAGTCCTAATTAAGTCATAAAATTATCAACTCCTAATTAAGTCCTAAAATCATCAAGTCCTAATTAAGTCCTAAAATTCTCAAGTCCTAATTAAGTCATAAATTATCAAGTCCTAATTAAAACCTAAAATTATCAAGTCCTAATAAAGTCCTAAAATCATCAAGTCCTAATTAAGTCCTAAAATTCTCATGTCCTAATTGAGTCCTAAAGTAATCAAGTCCTAATTAAGTCCTAAAAGTATCAAGTCCTAATTAAGTCCTAAAATTATCAAGTTCTAATTAAGTCCTAAAATTATCAAGTCCTAATTAATTCCTAAAATTATCAAGTCCTAATTAAGTCATAAAATTATCAAGTCCTAATTTAGTCCTAAAATCATCAAGTCCTAATTAAGTCCTAAAATTATCAAGTCCTAATTAATTCCTAAAATTATCAAGTCCTAATAAAGTCCTAAAATCATCAAGTCCTAATTAAGTCCTAAAATTATCAAGTCCTAATTAATTCCTAAAATTATCAAGTCCTAATTAAGTCATAAAATTATCAAGTCCTAATTAAGTCCTAAAATCATCAAGTCCTAATTAAGTCCTAAAATTCTCAAGTCCTAATTAAGTCATAAATTATCAAGTCCTAATTAAAACCTAAAATTATCAAGTCCTAATAAAGTCCTAAAATCATCAAGTCCTAATTAAGACCTAAAATTATCAAGTCCTAATTAAGTCCTAAAATCATCAAGTCCTAATTAAGTCCTAAAATTCTCATGTCCTAATTAAGTCCTAAAATTATTAAGTCCTAATTAAGTCCTAAAATTATCAAGTCCTAATTAAGTCCTAAAATCATCAAGTCCTAATTAAGTCCTAAAATTCTCATGTCCTAATTAAGTCCTAAAATAATCATTCCTAATTAAGTCCTTAAATAATCAAGTCCTAATTAAGTCCTAAAATAATCAAGTCCTTATTAAGTCCTAAAATTATCAAGTCCTAATTAAGTCCTAAAATTATCAAGTCCTAAAAATATCAAGTCCTATCTAAGTCCTAAAATAATCAAGTCCTTATTAAGTCCTAAAATTATCAAGTCATTATCAAGTCCTAATTAAGTCCTAAAATTATCAAGTCCTAATTAAGTCCTAAAATTATCAAGTCCTAAAAATATCAAGTCCTATCTAAGTCCTAAAATAATCAAGCCCTAATTAAGTCCTAAAATTATCAAGTCCTAATTAAGTCCTAAAATTATCAAGTCCTAATTAATTCCTAAAATTATCAAGTCCTAATTAAGTCATAAAATTATCAAGTCCTAATTAAGTTCTAAAATTATCAAGTCTTAATTAAGTCCTAAAAGTATCAAGTCCTAATTAAGTCCTAAAATAATCAAGTCCTATCTAAGTCCTAAAAGTATCAAGTCCTAATTAAGTCATAAAATTATCAAGTCCTAATTTAGTCCTAAAATAATCAAGTCCTAATTAAGTCCTAAAATTATCAAGTCCTAATTAAGTCCTAAAATTATCAAGTCCTAATTAAGTCCTAAAATTATCAAGTCCTAAAAATATCAAGTCCTATCTAAGTCCTAAAATAATCAAGTCCTAATTAAGTCCTAAAATTATCAAGTCCTAATTAAGTCCTAAAATTATCAAGTCGTAATTAATTCCTAAAATTATCAAGTCCTAATTAAGTCATAAAATTATCAAGTCCTAATTAAGTCCTAAAATTATCAAGTCTTAATTAAGTCCTAAAAGTATCAAGTCCTAATTAAGTCCTAAAATAATCAAGTCCTATCTAAGTCCTAAAAGTATCAAGTCCTAATTAAGTCATAAAATTATCAAGTCCTAATTTAGTCCTAAAATCATCAAGTCCTAATTAAGTCCTAAAATTCTCATGTCCTACTTAAGTCCTAAAATAATCATTCCTAATTAAGTCCTAAAATAATCAAGTCCTAATTAAGTCATAAAATAATCAAGTCCTAATTAAGTTCTAAAATCATCAAGTCCTATTTAAGTCCTTAAAGTATCAAGTCCTAATTAAGTCCTAAAATATTCAAGTCCTAATTAAGTCCTAAAATTATGAAGTCCTAATTAAGTCCTAAAATTATCAAGTCCTATTTAAGTCCTAAAAGTATCAAGTCCTAATTAAGTCCTAAAATAATCAAGTCCTAAAATAATCAAGTCCTAATTAAGTCCTAAAATAATCAAGTCCTAATTTGGTCCTAAAATTATCAAGTCCTAATTAAGTCCTAAAATCATCAAGTCCTATCTAAGTCCTAAAATAATCAAGTCCTAATTAAGTCCTAATTAAGTCCTAAAATCATCAAGTCCTAATTAAGTCCTAAAATTATTATGTCCTAATTAAGTCCTAAAATAATCAAGTCCTAATTAAGTCCTAAAATTATCAAGTCCTAATTAAGTCCTAAAATTATCAAGTCCTAATTAAGTCCTAAAATTATCAAGTCCTAAAAATATCAAGTCCTATCTAAGTCCTAAAATAATCAAGTCTTAATTAAGTCCTAAAATCATCAAGTCCTAATTAAGTCCTAAAATTATCAAGTCCTAATTAAGTCCTAAAAATATCAAGTCCTATCTAAGTCCTTAAATAATTAAGTCCTAATTAAGTCCTAAAAATAACAAGTCCTAATTAAGTCCTAAAATTATCAAGTCCTAATTAAGTCCTAAAATCATCAAGTCCTATCTAAGTCCTAAAATAGTCAAGTCCTAATTAAGTCCTAATTAAGTTCTAAAATTATTAAGTCCTAATTAAGTCCTTAAATCATCAAGTTCTAATTAAGTCCTAAAATTCTCATTTCCTACTTAAGTTCTAAAATAATCAAGTCCTAATTCAGTCCTAAAATCATCAAGTAATAATTAAGTCCTAAAATTCTTATGTCCTAATTAAGTCCTAAAATAATAAAGTCCTAATTAAGTCCTAAAATTATCAAGTCCTAATTAAGTCCTAAAATTATCAAGTCCTAATTAAGTCCTAAAATTATCAAGTCCTAATTAAGTCCTAAAATTATTAAGTCCTAGATAATTCCTAAAATTATCAAGTCCTAATTAAGTCATAAAATTATCAAGTCCTAATTAAGTCCTAAAATCATCAAGTCCTAATTAAGTCCTAAAATTCTCAAGTCCTAATTAAGTCCTAAAATTATCAAGTCCTAATTAAGTCCTAAAATAATAAGGTCCTAATTAAGTCTTAAAATTATCAAGTCCTAATTAAGTCCTAAAATTATCAAGTCCTAATTAAGTCCTAAAAGTATCAAGTCCTAATTAAGTCCTAAAATAATCAAGTCCTATCTAAGTCCTAAAAGTATCAAGTCCTAATTAGGTCATAAAATTATCAAGTCCTAATTTAGTCCTAAAGTCATCAAGTCCTAATTAAGTCCTAAAATTCTCATGTCCTACTTAAGTCCTAAAATAATCAAGTCCTAATTAAGTCCTAAAATAATCAAGTCCTAATTCAGTCCTAAAATTATGAAGTCCTAATTAAGTCCTAAAATTATCAAGTCTTAATTAAGTCCTAAAAGTATTAAGTCCTAATTAAGTCCTAAAATCACCAATTCCTAATTATGTCCTAAAAGTATCAAATCCTAATAAAGTCCTAAAATAATCAAGTACCAATTACATCCTAAAATTGTGCGGTCCTAATTATGGCCTAAAATCATGCAGTCCTAATTTAGTCCTACAATTTTAAAGTTCTAATAAATTCCGAAAATTATTGAGTCCTAATTTCGTCTTAAATTTATTAAGACTTTATTAAGTCCTAAAATAATCAAGTTCTAATTAAGTCCTAAAATTCTCATTTCCTACTTAAGTTCTAAAATAATCAAGTCCTAATTCAGTCCTAAAATCATCAAGTAATAATTAAGTCCTAAAATTCTTATGTCCTAATTAAGTCCTAAAATAATCAAGTCCTAATTAAGTCCTAAAATTATCAAGTCCTAAAAATATCAAGTCCTATCTAAGTCCTAAAATAATCAAGTCCTAATTAAGTCCTAAAATTATCAAGTCCTAATTAAGTCCTAAAATTATCAAGTCCTAATTAATTCCTAAAATTATCAAGTCCTAATTAAGTCATAAAATTATCAAGTCCTAATTAAGTCCTAAAATTATCAAGTCTTAATTAAGTCCTAAAAGTATCAAGTCCTAATTAAGTCCTAAAATAATCAAGTCCTATCTAAGTCCTAAAAGTATCAAGTCCTAATTAAGTCATAAAATTATCAAGTCCTAATTTAGTCCTAAAATCATCAAGTCCTAATTAAGTCCTAAAATTCTCATGTCCTACTTAAGTCCTAAAATAATCATTCCTAATTAAGTCCTAAAATAATCAAGTCCTAATTAAGTCATAAAATAATCAAGTCCTAATTAAGTTCTAAAATTATCAAGTCTTAATTAAGTCCTAAAAGTATCAAGTCCTAATTAAGTCCTAAAATAATCAAGTCCTATTTAAGTCCTTAAAGTATCAAGTCCTAATTAATTCCTAAAATATTCAAGTCCTAATTAAGTCCTAAAATTATCAAGTCCTAATTAAGTCCTAAAATTATCAAGTCCTATTTAAGTCCTAAAAGTATCAAGTCCTAATTAAGTCCTAAAATAATCAAGTGCTATCTAAGTCCTAAAAGTATCAAGTCCTAATTAAGTCCTAAAATTATCAAGTCCTAATTAAGTCCTAAAATCATCAAGTCCTATCTAAGTCCTAAAATAATCAAGTCCTAATTAAGTCCTAAAATTATCAAGTCCTAATTAAGTCCTTAAATTATCAAGTCGTAATTAAGTCCTAAAATTATCAAGTCCTAAAAATATCAAGTCCTATCTAAGTCCTAAAATAATCAAGTCCTAATTAAGTCCTAAAATTATCAAGTCTTAATTAAGTCATAAAATTATCAAGTCCTAATTAAGTCCTAAAATCATCAAGTCCTAATTAAGTCCTAAAATTCTCAAGTCCTAATTAAGTCATAAATTATCAAGTCCTAATTAAAACCTAAAATTATCAAGTCCTAATAAAGTCCTAAAATCATCAAGTCCTAATTAAGACCTAAAATTATCAAGTCCTAATTAAGTCCTAAAATCATCAAGTCCTAATTAAGTCCTAAAATTCTCATGTCCTAATTAAGTCCTAAAATTATTAAGTCCTAATTAAGTCCTAAAATTATCAAGTCCTAATTAAGTCCTAAAATCATCAAGTCCTAATTAAGTCCTAAAATTCTCATGTCCTAATTAAGTCCTAAAATAATCATTCCTAATTAAGTCCTTAAATAATCAAGTCCTAATTAAGTCCTAAAATAATCAAGTCCTTATTAAGTCCTAAAATTATCAAGTCCTAATTAAGTCCTAAAATTCTCATGTCCTACTTAAGTCCTAAAATAATCATTCCTAATTAAGTCCTAAAATAATCAAGTCCTATCTAAGTCCTAAAAGTATCAAGTCCTAATTAAGTCATAAAATTATCAAGTCCTAATTTAGTCCTAAAATCATCAAGTCCTAATTAAGTCCTAAAATTCTCATGTCCTACTTAAGTCCTAAAATAATCATTCCTAATTAAGTCCTAAAATAATCAAGTCCTAATTAAGTCATAAAATAATCAAGTCCTAATTAAGTTCTAAAATTATCAAGTCTTAATTAAGTCCTAAAAGTATCAAGTCCTAATTAAGTCCTAAAATAATCAAGTCCTATTTAAGTCCTTAAAGTATCAAGTCCTAATTAATTCCTAAAATATTCAAGTCCTAATTAAGTCCTAAAATTATCAAGTCCTAATTAAGTCCTAAAATTATCAAGTCCTATTTAAGTCCTAAAAGTATCAAGTCCTAATTAAGTCCTAAAATAATCAAGTGCTATCTAAGTCCTAAAAGTATCAAGTCCTAATTAAGTCCTAAAATTATCAAGTCCTAATTAAGTCCTAAAATCATCAAGTCCTATCTAAGTCCTAAAATAATCAAGTCCTAATTAAGTCCTAAAATTATCAAGTCCTAATTAAGTCCTTAAATTATCAAGTCGTAATTAAGTCCTAAAATTATCAAGTCCTAAAAATATCAAGTCCTATCTAAGTCCTAAAATAATCAAGTCCTAATTAAGTCCTAAAATTATCAAGTCTTAATTAAGTCATAAAATTATCAAGTCCTAATTAAGTCCTAAAATCATCAAGTCCTAATTAAGTCCTAAAATTCTCAAGTCCTAATTAAGTCATAAATTATCAAGTCCTAATTAAAACCTAAAATTATCAAGTCCTAATAAAGTCCTAAAATCATCAAGTCCTAATTAAGACCTAAAATTATCAAGTCCTAATTAAGTCCTAAAATCATCAAGTCCTAATTAAGTCCTAAAATTCTCATGTCCTAATTAAGTCCTAAAATTATTAAGTCCTAATTAAGTCCTAAAATTATCAAGTCCTAATTAAGTCCTAAAATCATCAAGTCCTAATTAAGTCCTAAAATTCTCATGTCCTAATTAAGTCCTAAAATAATCATTCCTAATTAAGTCCTTAAATAATCAAGTCCTAATTAAGTCCTAAAATAATCAAGTCCTTATTAAGTCCTAAAATTATCAAGTCCTAATTAAGTCCTAAAATTATCAAGTCCTAAAAATATCAAGTCCTATCTAAGTCCTAAAATAATCAAGTCCTTATTAAGTCCTAAAATTATCAAGTCATTATCAAGTCCTAATTAAGTCCTAAAATTATCAAGTCCTAATTAAGTCCTAAAATTATCAAGTCCTAAAAATATCAAGTCCTATCTAAGTCCTAAAATAATCAAGCCCTAATTAAGTCCTAAAATTATCAAGTCCTAATTAAGTCCTAAAATTATCAAGTCCTAATTAATTCCTAAAATTATCAAGTCCTAATTAAGTCATAAAATTATCAAGTCCTAATTAAGTTCTAAAATTATCAAGTCTTAATTAAGTCCTAAAAGTATCAAGTCCTAATTAAGTCCTAAAATAATCAATTCCTATCTAAGTCCTAAAAGTATCAAGTCCTAATTAAGTCATAAAATTATCAAGTCCTAATTTAGTCCTAAAATAATCAAGTCCTAATTAAGTCCTAAAATTATCAAGTCCTAATTAAGTCCTAAAATTATCAAGTCCTAATTAAGTCCTAAAATTATCAAGTCCTAAAAATATCAAGTCCTATCTAAGTCCTAAAATAATCAAGTCCTAATTAAGTCCTAAAATTATCAAGTCCTAATTAAGTCCTAAAATTATCAAGTCGTAATTAATTCCTAAAATTATCAAGTCCTAATTAAGTCATAAAATTATCAAGTCCTAATTAAGTCCTAAAATTATCAAGTCTTAATTAAGTCCTAAAAGTATCAAGTCCTAATTAAGTCCTAAAATAATCAAGTCCTATCTAAGTCCTAAAAGTATCAAGTCCTAATTAAGTCATAAAATTATCAAGTCCTAATTTAGTCCTAAAATCATCAAGTCCTAATTAAGTCCTAAAATTCTCATGTCCTACTTAAGTCCTAAAATAATCATTCCTAATTAAGTCCTAAAATAATCAAGTCCTAATTAAGTCATAAAATAATCAAGTCCTAATTAAGTTCTAAAATCATCAAGTCCTATTTAAGTCCTTAAAGTATCAAGTCCTAATTAAGTCCTAAAATATTCAAGTCCTAATTAAGTCCTAAAATTATGAAGTCCTAATTAAGTCCTAAAATTATCAAGTCCTATTTAAGTCCTAAAAGTATCAAGTCCTAATTAAGTCCTAAAATAATCAAGTCCTAAAATAATCAAGTCCTAATTAAGTCCTAAAATAATCAAGTCCTAATTTGGTCCTAAAATTATCAAGTCCTAATTAAGTCCTAAAATCATCAAGTCCTATCTAAGTCCTAAAATAATCAAGTCCTAATTAAGTCCTAATTAAGTCCTAAAATCATCAAGTCCTAATTAAGTCCTAAAATTATTATGTCCTAATTAAGTCCTAAAATAATCAAGTCCTAATTAAGTCCTAAAATTATCAAGTCCTAATTAAGTCCTAAAATTATCAAGTCCTAATTAAGTCCTAAAATTATCAAGTCCTAAAAATATCAAGTCCTATCTAAGTCCTAAAATAATCAAGTCTTAATTAAGTCCTAAAATCATCAAGTCCTAATTAAGTCCTAAAATTATCAAGTCCTAATTAAGTCCTAAAAATATCAAGTCCTATCTAAGTCCTTAAATAATTAAGTCCTAATTAAGTCCTAAAAATAACAAGTCCTAATTAAGTCCTAAAATTATCAAGTCCTAATTAAGTCCTAAAATCATCAAGTCCTATCTAAGTCCTAAAATAGTCAAGTCCTAATTAAGTCCTAATTAAGTTCTAAAATTATTAAGTCCTAATTAAGTCCTTAAATCATCAAGTTCTAATTAAGTCCTAAAATTCTCATTTCCTACTTAAGTTCTAAAATAATCAAGTCCTAATTCAGTCCTAAAATCATCAAGTAATAATTAAGTCCTAAAATTCTTATGTCCTAATTAAGTCCTAAAATAATAAAGTCCTAATTAAGTCCTAAAATTATCAAGTCCTAATTAAGTCCTAAAATTATCAAGTCCTAATTAAGTCCTAAAATTATCAAGTCCTAATTAAGTCCTAAAATTATTAAGTCCTAGATAATTCCTAAAATTATCAAGTCCTAATTAAGTCATAAAATTATCAAGTCCTAATTAAGTCCTAAAATCATCAAGTCCTAATTAAGTCCTAAAATTCTCAAGTCCTAATTAAGTCCTAAAATTATCAAGTCCTAATTAAGTCCTAAAATAATAAGGTCCTAATTAAGTCTTAAAATTATCAAGTCCTAATTAAGTCCTAAAATTATCAAGTCCTAATTAAGTCCTAAAAGTATCAAGTCCTAATTAAGTCCTAAAATAATCAAGTCCTATCTAAGTCCTAAAAGTATCAAGTCCTAATTAGGTCATAAAATTATCAAGTCCTAATTTAGTCCTAAAGTCATCAAGTCCTAATTAAGTCCTAAAATTCTCATGTCCTACTTAAGTCCTAAAATAATCAAGTCCTAATTAAGTCCTAAAATAATCAAGTCCTAATTCAGTCCTAAAATTATGAAGTCCTAATTAAGTCCTAAAATTATCAAGTCTTAATTAAGTCCTAAAAGTATTAAGTCCTAATTAAGTCCTAAAATCACCAATTCCTAATTATGTCCTAAAAGTATCAAATCCTAATAAAGTCCTAAAATAATCAAGTACCAATTACATCCTAAAATTGTGCGGTCCTAATTATGGCCTAAAATCATGCAGTCCTAATTTAGTCCTACAATTTTAAAGTTCTAATAAATTCCGAAAATTATTGAGTCCTAATTTCGTCTTAAATTTATTAAGACTTTATTAAGTCCTAAAATAATCAAGTTCTAATTAAGTCCTAAAATTCTCATTTCCTACTTAAGTTCTAAAATAATCAAGTCCTAATTCAGTCCTAAAATCATCAAGTAATAATTAAGTCCTAAAATTCTTATGTCCTAATTAAGTCCTAAAATAATCAAGTCCTAATTAAGTCCTAAAATTATCAAGTCCTAAAAATATCAAGTCCTATCTAAGTCCTAAAATAATCAAGTCCTAATTAAGTCCTAAAATTATCAAGTCCTAATTAAGTCCTAAAATTATCAAGTCCTAATTAATTCCTAAAATTATCAAGTCCTAATTAAGTCATAAAATTATCAAGTCCTAATTAAGTCCTAAAATTATCAAGTCTTAATTAAGTCCTAAAAGTATCAAGTCCTAATTAAGTCCTAAAATAATCAAGTCCTATCTAAGTCCTAAAAGTATCAAGTCCTAATTAAGTCATAAAATTATCAAGTCCTAATTTAGTCCTAAAATCATCAAGTCCTAATTAAGTCCTAAAATTCTCATGTCCTACTTAAGTCCTAAAATAATCATTCCTAATTAAGTCCTAAAATAATCAAGTCCTAATTAAGTCATAAAATAATCAAGTCCTAATTAAGTTCTAAAATTATCAAGTCTTAATTAAGTCCTAAAAGTATCAAGTCCTAATTAAGTCCTAAAATAATCAAGTCCTATTTAAGTCCTTAAAGTATCAAGTCCTAATTAATTCCTAAAATATTCAAGTCCTAATTAAGTCCTAAAATTATCAAGTCCTAATTAAGTCCTAAAATTATCAAGTCCTATTTAAGTCCTAAAAGTATCAAGTCCTAATTAAGTCCTAAAATAATCAAGTGCTATCTAAGTCCTAAAAGTATCAAGTCCTAATTAAGTCCTAAAATTATCAAGTCCTAATTAAGTCCTAAAATCATCAAGTCCTATCTAAGTCCTAAAATAATCAAGTCCTAATTAAGTCCTAAAATTATCAAGTCCTAATTAAGTCCTTAAATTATCAAGTCGTAATTAAGTCCTAAAATTATCAAGTCCTAAAAATATCAAGTCCTATCTAAGTCCTAAAATAATCAAGTCCTAATTAAGTCCTAAAATTATCAAGTCTTAATTAAGTCATAAAAGTATTAAGTCCTAATTAAGTCCTAAAATAATCAAGTCCTAATTAGGTCCTAAAAGTATCAAATCCTAATAAAGTCCTAAAATTATCAAGTACCAATTACATCCTAAAATTGTGCGGTCCTAATTATGGCCTAAAATCATGCAGTCCTAATTTAGTCCTACAATTTTTAAGTTCTAATAAATTCCGAAAATTATTGAGTCCTAATTTCGTCTTAAATTTATTAAGACTTTATTAAGTCCTTTAATTGTCAAGTCCTAATTGGTCCTTTAATTGTCATGTCCTTATTAATCCTAAAATCATCAATTCCGAATTAAGTCCTAAAATAATAAAGTCCTAAAATAATCAAGTCCTAATTAAGTCCTAAAATAATCAAGTCCTAATTTGGTCCTAAAATCATGAAGTCCTAAATAAATCCTAAAATCATCAACTCTTAATTAAGTCGTAAATTAATCAAGTCCTAATTAGGTCCTAAAATTACCAAGTCCTAATTAAGTCCTAAAATTATCAAGTCCTAATTAAGTCCTAAAATAATCAAGTCCTAATTTGGTCCTAAAATCATGAAGTCCTAAATAAATCCTAAAATCATCAACTCTTAATTAAGTCGTAAATTAATCAAGTCCTAATTAGGTCCTAAAATTACCAAGTCCTAATTAAGAACTAAAATTATCAAGTCCTAATTAAGTCCAAAAATCATCAAGTCCTAATTTAGTCCTAAAATTCTCATGTCCTAATTAAGTCCTAAAATAATCAAGTCCTAATTAAGACCTAAAATAATCAAGTCCTAATTAAGTCCTAAAATTATTAAGTCCTAATTAAGTCCTAAAATTATCAAGTCCTAATTAAGTCCTAAAATCATCAAGTCCTAATTAAGTCCTAAAATTCTCAAGTCCTAATTAAGTCCTAAAATTATCAAGTCCTAATTAAGTCCTAAAATAATAAGGTCCTAATTAAGTCTTAAAATTATCAAGTCCTAATTAAGTCCTAAAATTATCAAGTCCTAATTAAGTCCTAAAATTATCAAGTCCTAAAAATATCAAGTCCTATCTAAGTCCTAAAATAATCAAGTCTTAATTAAGTCCTAAAATCATCAAGTCCTAATTAAGTCCTAAAATTATCAAGTCCTAATTAAGTCCTAAAAATATCAAGTCCTATCTAAGTCCTTAAATAATTAAGTCCTAATTAAGTCCTAAAAATATCAAGTCCTAATTAAGTCCTAAAAATATCAAGTCCTATCTAAGTCCTTAAATAATTAAGTCCTAATTAAGTCCTAAAAATATCAAGTCCTAATTAAGTCCTAAAATTATCAAGTCCTAATTAAGTCCTAAAATCATCAAGTCCTATCTAAGTCCTAAAATAATCAAGTCCTAATTAAGTCCTAAAATAATCGAGTCCTAATTAAGTCCTAAAATTATCAAGTCCTAATTAAGTCCTAAAATTATCAAGTCCTAATTAAGTCCTAAAATAATCAAGTCCTAATTAAGTCCTAAAATCATCAAGTCCTAATTAAGTCCTAAAATTATTATGTCCTAATTAAGTCCTAAAATAATCAAGTCCTAATTAAGTCCTAAAATTATCAAGTCCTAATTAAGTCCTAAAATTATCAAGTCCTAATTAAGTCCTAAAATTATCAAGTCCTAAAAATATCAAGTCCTATCTAAGTCCTAAAATAATCAAGTCTTAATTAAGTCATAAAATCATCAAGTCCTAATTAAGTCCTAAAATTATCAAGTCCTAATTAAGTCCTAAAATTATCAAGTCCTAATTAAGTCCTAAAATAATCAAGTCCTATCTAAGTCCTAAAAGTATCAAGTCCTAATTAGGTCATAAAATTATCAAGTCCTAATTTAGTCCTAAAGTCATCAAGTCCTAATTAAGTCCTAAAATTCTCATGTCCTACTTAAGTCCTAAAATAATCAAGTCCTAATTAAGTCCTAAAATAATCAAGTCCTAATTCAGTCCTAAAATTATGAAGTCCTAATTAAGTCCTAAAATTATCAAGTCTTAATTAAGTCCTAAAAGTATTAAGTCCTAATTAAGTCCTAAAATCACCAATTCCTAATTATGTCCTAAAAGTATCAAATCCTAATAAAGTCCTAAAATAATCAAGTACCAATTACATCCTAAAATTGTGCGGTCCTAATTATGGCCTAAAATCATGCAGTCCTAATTTAGTCCTACAATTTTAAAGTTCTAATAAATTCCGAAAATTATTGAGTCCTAATTTCGTCTTAAATTTATTAAGACTTTATTAAGTCCTAAAATAATCAAGTTCTAATTAAGTCCTAAAATTCTCATTTCCTACTTAAGTTCTAAAATAATCAAGTCCTAATTCAGTCCTAAAATCATCAAGTAATAATTAAGTCCTAAAATTCTTATGTCCTAATTAAGTCCTAAAATAATCAAGTCCTAATTAAGTCCTAAAATTATCAAGTCCTAAAAATATCAAGTCCTATCTAAGTCCTAAAATAATCAAGTCCTAATTAAGTCCTAAAATTATCAAGTCCTAATTAAGTCCTAAAATTATCAAGTCCTAATTAATTCCTAAAATTATCAAGTCCTAATTAAGTCATAAAATTATCAAGTCCTAATTAAGTCCTAAAATTATCAAGTCTTAATTAAGTCCTAAAAGTATCAAGTCCTAATTAAGTCCTAAAATAATCAAGTCCTATCTAAGTCCTAAAAGTATCAAGTCCTAATTAAGTCATAAAATTATCAAGTCCTAATTTAGTCCTAAAATCATCAAGTCCTAATTAAGTCCTAAAATTCTCATGTCCTACTTAAGTCCTAAAATAATCATTCCTAATTAAGTCCTAAAATAATCAAGTCCTAATTAAGTCATAAAATAATCAAGTCCTAATTAAGTTCTAAAATTATCAAGTCTTAATTAAGTCCTAAAAGTATCAAGTCCTAATTAAGTCCTAAAATAATCAAGTCCTATTTAAGTCCTTAAAGTATCAAGTCCTAATTAATTCCTAAAATATTCAAGTCCTAATTAAGTCCTAAAATTATCAAGTCCTAATTAAGTCCTAAAATTATCAAGTCCTATTTAAGTCCTAAAAGTATCAAGTCCTAATTAAGTCCTAAAATAATCAAGTGCTATCTAAGTCCTAAAAGTATCAAGTCCTAATTAAGTCCTAAAATTATCAAGTCCTAATTAAGTCCTAAAATCATCAAGTCCTATCTAAGTCCTAAAATAATCAAGTCCTAATTAAGTCCTAAAATTATCAAGTCCTAATTAAGTCCTTAAATTATCAAGTCGTAATTAAGTCCTAAAATTATCAAGTCCTAAAAATATCAAGTCCTATCTAAGTCCTAAAATAATCAAGTCCTAATTAAGTCCTAAAATTATCAAGTCTTAATTAAGTCATAAAAGTATTAAGTCCTAATTAAGTCCTAAAATAATCAAGTCCTAATTAGGTCCTAAAAGTATCAAATCCTAATAAAGTCCTAAAATTATCAAGTACCAATTACATCCTAAAATTGTGCGGTCCTAATTATGGCCTAAAATCATGCAGTCCTAATTTAGTCCTACAATTTTTAAGTTCTAATAAATTCCGAAAATTATTGAGTCCTAATTTCGTCTTAAATTTATTAAGACTTTATTAAGTCCTTTAATTGTCAAGTCCTAATTGGTCCTTTAATTGTCATGTCCTTATTAATCCTAAAATCATCAATTCCGAATTAAGTCCTAAAATAATAAAGTCCTAAAATAATCAAGTCCTAATTAAGTCCTAAAATAATCAAGTCCTAATTTGGTCCTAAAATCATGAAGTCCTAAATAAATCCTAAAATCATCAACTCTTAATTAAGTCGTAAATTAATCAAGTCCTAATTAGGTCCTAAAATTACCAAGTCCTAATTAAGTCCTAAAATTATCAAGTCCTAATTAAGTCCTAAAATAATCAAGTCCTAATTTGGTCCTAAAATCATGAAGTCCTAAATAAATCCTAAAATCATCAACTCTTAATTAAGTCGTAAATTAATCAAGTCCTAATTAGGTCCTAAAATTACCAAGTCCTAATTAAGAACTAAAATTATCAAGTCCTAATTAAGTCCAAAAATCATCAAGTCCTAATTTAGTCCTAAAATTCTCATGTCCTAATTAAGTCCTAAAATAATCAAGTCCTAATTAAGACCTAAAATAATCAAGTCCTAATTAAGTCCTAAAATTATTAAGTCCTAATTAAGTCCTAAAATTATCAAGTCCTAATTAAGTCCTAAAATCATCAAGTCCTAATTAAGTCCTAAAATTCTCAAGTCCTAATTAAGTCCTAAAATTATCAAGTCCTAATTAAGTCCTAAAATAATAAGGTCCTAATTAAGTCTTAAAATTATCAAGTCCTAATTAAGTCCTAAAATTATCAAGTCCTAATTAAGTCCTAAAATTATCAAGTCCTAAAAATATCAAGTCCTATCTAAGTCCTAAAATAATCAAGTCTTAATTAAGTCCTAAAATCATCAAGTCCTAATTAAGTCCTAAAATTATCAAGTCCTAATTAAGTCCTAAAAATATCAAGTCCTATCTAAGTCCTTAAATAATTAAGTCCTAATTAAGTCCTAAAAATATCAAGTCCTAATTAAGTCCTAAAAATATCAAGTCCTATCTAAGTCCTAAAATAATCAAGTCCTAATTAAGTCCTAAAATAATCGAGTCCTAATTAAGTCCTAAAATTATCAAGTCCTAATTAAGTCCTAAAATTATCAAGTCCTAATTAAGTCCTAAAATAATCAAGTCCTAATTAAGTCCTAAAATCATCAAGTCCTAATTAAGTCCTAAAATTATTATGTCCTAATTAAGTCCTAAAATAATCAAGTCCTAATTAAGTCCTAAAATTATCAAGTCCTAATTAAGTCCTAAAATTATCAAGTCCTAATTAAGTCCTAAAATTATCAAGTCCTAAAAATATCAAGTCCTATCTAAGTCCTAAAATAATCAAGTCTTAATTAAGTCATAAAATCATCAAGTCCTAATTAAGTCCTAAAATTATCAAGTCCTAATTAAGTCCTAATAATATCAAGTCCTATCTAAGTCCTTAAATAATTAAGTCCTAATTAAGTCCTAAAAATAACAAGTCCTAATTAAGTCCTAAAATTATCAAGTCCTAATTAAGTCCTAAAATCATCAAGTCCTATCTAAGTCCTAAAATAATCAAGTCCTAATTAAGTCCTAATTAAGTTCTAAAATTATTAAGTCCTAATTAAGTCCTTAAATCATCAAGTTCTAATTAAGTCCTAAAATTCTCATTTCCTACTTAAGTTCTAAAATAATCAAGTCCTAATTCAGTCCTAAAATCATCAAGTAATAATTAAGTCCTAAAATTCTTATGTCCTAATTAAGTCCTAAAATAATCAAGTCCTAATTAAGTCCTAAAATTATCAAGTCCTAATTAAGTCCTAAAATTATCAAGTCCTAATTAAGTCCTAAAATTATCAAGTCCTAATTAAGTCCTAAAATTATCAAGTCCTAATTAAGTCCTAAAATAATAAGGTCCTAATTAAGTCTTAAAATTATCAAGTCCTAATTAAGTCCTAAAATTATCAAGTCCTAATTAAGTCCTAAAAGTATCAAGTCCTAATTAAGTCCTAAAATAATCAAGTCCTATCTAAGTCCTAAAAGTATCAAGTCCTAATTAGGTCATAAAATTATCAAGTCCTAATTTAGTCCTAAAGTCATCAAGTCCTAATTAAGTCCTAAAATTCTCATGTCCTACTTAAGTCCTAAAATAATCAAGTCCTAATTAAGTCCTAAAATAATCAAGTCCTAATTCAGTCCTAAAATTATGAAGTCCTAATTAAGTCCTAAAATTATCAAGTCTTAATTAAGTCCTAAAAGTATTAAGTCCTAATTAAGTCCTAAAATCACCAATTCCTAATTATGTCCTAAAAGTATCAAATCCTAATAAAGTCCTAAAATAATCAAGTACCAATTACATCCTAAAATTGTGCGGTCCTAATTATGGCCTAAAATCATGCAGTCCTAATTTAGTCCTACAATTTTAAAGTTCTAATAAATTCCGAAAATTATTGAGTCCTAATTTTGTCTTAAATTTATTAAGACTTTATTAAGTCCTAAAATAATCAAGTGCAATCTAAGTCCTAAAAGTATCAAGTCCTAATTAAGTCCTAAAATAATCAAGTCCTAATTAAGTCCTAAAATCATCAAGTCCTATCTAAGTCCTAAAATAATCAAGTCCTAATTAAGTCCTAAAATTATCAAGTCCTAATTAAGTCCTAAAATTATCAAGTCCTAATTAAGTCCTAAAATAATCAAGTCCTAATTAAGTCCTAAAATTATCAAGTCTTAATTAAGTCCTAAAATTATCAAGTCCTAATTAATTCCTAAAATTATCAAGTCCTAATTAAGTCATAAAATTATCAAGTCCTAATTAAGTCCTAAAATTATCAAGTCTTAATGAAGTCCTAAAAGTATTAAGTCCTAATTAAGTCCTAAAATAATCAAGTGCTATCTAAGTCCTAAAAGTATCAAGTCCTAATTAAGTCCTAGAATAATCAAGTCCTATCTAAGTCCTAAAAGTATCAAGTTCTAATTAAGTCATAAAATTATCAAGTCCTAATTTAGTCCTAAAATCATGAACTCCTAATTAAGTCCTAAAAATCTCATGTCCTACTTAAGTCCTAAAATAATCAAGTCCTAATTAAGTCCTAAAATAATCAAGTCCTAATTAAGTCCTAAAATTATGAAGTCCTAATAAGGTCCTAAAATTATCAAGTCTTAATGAAGTCCTAAAAGTATTAAGTCCTAATTAAGTCCTAAAATAATCAAGTTCTAATTAAGTCCTAAAATAATCAAGTCCTAATTAGGTCCTAAAATTACCATGTCTTATTTAAGTTCTAAAATTATCAAGCCCTAATTAAGTCCAACAATTGTTATGTATTATTAAGTCCTGTAATTATCAAATACTACTACAGTCCTAAAATTATCAAGTCCTAATTAAGTCCTAAAATCACCAATTCTTAATTATGTCCTAAAAGTATCAAATCCTAATAAAGTGCTAAAATTATCAAGTACCAATTACATCCTTAAATTGTGCGGTCCTAATTATGGCCTAAAATCATGCAGTCCTAATTTAGTCCTACAATTTTTAAGTTCTAATAAATTCCGAAAATTATTGAGTCCTAATTTCGTCTTAAATTTATTAAGACTTTATTAAGTCCTTTAATTGTCAATTCCTAATTGGTCCTTTAATTGTCATGTCCTTATTAATCCTAAAATCATCAAGTCCAAATTAAGTCCTAAAATTATCAAGTCCTATTTAAGTCCTAAAATTATCAAGTCCTAATTAAGTCCTAAAAATATCAAGTCCTATCTAAGTCCTTAAATAATTAAGTCCTAATTAAGTCCTAAAAATATCAAGTCCTAATTAAGTCCTAAAATTATCAAGTCCTAATTAAGTCCTAAACTCATCAAGTCCTATCTAAGTCCTAAAATAATCAAGTCCTAATTAAGTCCTAAAATAATCAAGTCCTAATTAAGTCCTAAAATAATCAAGTCCTAATTTTGTCCTAAAATCATGAAGTCCTAAATAAATCCTAAAATCATCAACTCTTAATTAAGTCATAAATTAATCAAGTCCTAATTAGGTCGTAAAATTACCAAGTCCTAATTAAGTCCTAAAATTATCAAGTCCTATTTAAGTCCTAAAATTATCAAGTCCTAATTAAGTCCTAAAAATATCAAGTCCTATCTAAGTCCTTAAATAATTAAGTCCTAATTAAGTCCTAAAAATATCAAGTCCTAATTAAGTCCTAAAATTATCAAGTCCTAATTAAGTCTTAAAATTATCAAGTCCTAATTAAGTCCTAAAATTATCAAGTCCTAATTAAGTCCTAAAATTATTAAGTCCTAGATAATTCCTAAAATTATCAAGTCCTAATTAAGTCATAAAATTATCAAGTCCTAATTAAGTCCTAAAATCATCAAGTCCTAATTAAGTTCTAAAATTCTCAAGTCCTAATTAAGTCCTAAAATTATCAAGTCCTAATTAAGTCCTAAAATAATAAGGTCCTAATTAAGTCTTAAAATTATCAAGTCCTAATTAAGTCCTAAAATTATAAAGTCCTAATTAAGTCCTAAAATTATCAAGTCCTAAAAATATCAAGTCCTATCTAAGTCCTAAAATAATCAAGTCTTAATTAAGTCCTAAAATTATCAAGTCCTAATTAAGTCCTAAAATTATCAAGTACTAATTAAGTCCTAAAAATATCAAGTCCTATCTAAGTCCTTAAATAATTAAGTCCTAATTAAGTCCTAAAAATATCAAGTCCTAATTAAGTCCTAAAATTATCAAGTCCTAATTAAGTCCTAAAATCATCAAGTCCTATCTAAGTCCTAAAATAATCAAGTCCTAATTAAGTCCTAATTAAGTTCTAAAATTATTAAGTCCTAATAAAGTCCTTAAATCATCAAGTCCTAATTAAGTCCTAAAATTCTCATTTCCTACTTAAGTTCTAAAATAATGAAGTCCTAATTAAGTCCTAAAATCATCAAGTCCTAATTAAGTCCTAAAATCACCAATTCTTAATTATGTCCTAAAAGTATCAAATCCTAATAAAGTGCTAATATTATCAAGTACCAATTACATCCTTAAATTGTGCGGTCCTAATTATGGCCTAAAATCATGCAGTCCTAATTTAGTCCTACAATTTTTAAGTTCTAATAAATTCCGAAAATTATTGAGTCCTAATTTCGTCTTAAATTTATTAAGACTTTATTAAGTCCTTTAATTGTCAAGTCCTAATTGGTCCTTTAATTGTCATGTCCTTATTAATCATAAAATCATCAAGTCCAAATTAAGTCCTAAAATAATAAAGTCCTAAAATAATCAAGTCCTAATTAAGTCCTAAAATAATCAAGTCCTAATTAAGTCCTAAAATTATCAAGTCCTAATTAAGTCCTAAAAATATCAAGTCCTATCTAAGTCCTTAAATAATTAAGTCCTAATTAAGTCCTAAAAATATCAAGTCCTAATTAAGTCCTAAAATTATCAAGTCCTAATTAAGTCCTAAAATCATCAATTCCTAATTAAGTCCTAAAAGTATCAAGTCCTAATTAAGTCCTAAAATCATCAATTCCTAATTAAGTCCTAAAAGTATCAAGTCCTAATTAAGTCATAAAATTATCAAGTCCTAATTTAGTCCTAAAATTATCAAGTCCTAATTAAGTCCTAAAATTCTCATGTCCTACTTAAGTCCTTAAATAATCAAGTCCTAATTAGGTCCTAAAATAATCAAGTCCTAATTAAGTCCTAAAATTATCAAGTCCTAATAAAGTCCTAAAATCATCAAGTCCTAATTAAGTCCTAAAATTATCAAGTCCTAATTATTTCCTAAAATTATCAAGTCCTAATTAAGTCATAAAATTATCAAGTCCTAATTAAGTCCTAATTAAGTCTTAAAATTATCAAGTCCTAATTAAGTCCTAAAATTATCAAGTCCTAATTAAGTCCTAAAATTATTAAGTCCTAGATAATTCCTAAAATTATCAAGTCCTAATTAAGTCATAAAATTATCAAGTCCTAATTAAGTCCTAAAATCATCAAGTCCTAATTAAGTCCTAAAATTCTCAAGTCCTAATTAAGTCCTAAAATTATCAAGTCCTAATTAAGTCCTAAAATAATAAGGTCCTAATTAAGTCTTAAAATTATCAAGTCCTAATTAAGTCCTAAAATTATCAAGTCCTAATTAAGTCCTAAAATTATCAAGTCCTAAAAATATCAAGTCCTATCTAAGTCCTAAAATAATCAAGTCTTAATTAAGTCCTAAAATTATCAAGTCCTAATTAAGTCCTAAAATTATCAAGTACTAATTAAGTCCTAAAAATATCAAGTCCTATCTAAGTCCTTAAATAATTAAGTCCTAATTAAGTCCTAAAAATATCAAGTCCTAATTAAGTCCTAAAATTATCAAGTCCTAATTAAGTCCTAAAATCATCAAGTCCTATCTAAGTCCGAAAATAATCAAGTCCTAATTAAGTCCTAATTAAGTTCTAAAATTATTAAGTCCTAATTAAGTCCTTAAATCATCAAGTCCTAATTAAGTCCTAAAATTCTCATTTCCTACTTAAGTTCTAAAATAATCAAGTCCTAATTAAGTCCTAAAATCATCAAGTCCTAATTAAGTCCTAAAATTCTTATGTCCTAATTAAGTCCTAAAATAATCAAGTCCTAAATAAGTCCTAATTAAGTCCTAAAAATATCAAGTCCTAATTAAGTCCTAAAATTATCAAGTCATAATTAAGTCCTAAAATCATCAAGTCCTATCTAAGTCCTAAAATAATCAAGTCCTAATTAAGTCCTAAAATAATCAAGTCCTAATTAAGTCCTAAAATTATCAAGTCCTAATTAAGTCCTAAAATTATCAAGTCCTAATTAAGTCCTAAAATTATCAAGTCCTAATTAAGTCCTAAAATTATCAAGTCCTAATTAATTCCTAAAATTATCAAGTCGTAATTAAGTCATAAAATTATCAAGTCCTAATTAAGTCCTAAAATTATCAAGTCTTAATTAAGTCCTAAAAGTATCAAGTCCTAATTAAGTCCTAAAAGTATCAAGTCCTAATTAAGTCCTAAAATAATCAAGTCCTATCTAAGTCCTAAAAGTATCAAGTCCTAATTAAGTCATAAAATTATCAAGTCCTAATTAAGTCCTTAAATTATCAACTCCTAATTAATTCCTAAAATTATCAAGTCCTAATTAAGTCCTAAAATTATCAAGTACTAATTAAGTCCTAAAAATATCAAGTCCAATCTAAGTCCTTAAATAATTAAGTCCTAATTAAGTCCTAAAAATATCAAGTCCTAATTAAGTCTTAAAATTATCAAGTCCTAATTAAGTCCTAAAATCATCAAGTCCTATCTAAGTCCTAAAATAATCAAGTCCTAATTAAGTCCTAATTAAGTTCTAAAATTATTAAGTCCTAATTAAGTCCTTAAATCATCAAGTCCTAATTAAGTCCTAAAATTCTCATTTCCTACTTAAGTTTTAAAATAATCAAGTCCTAATTAAGTCCTAAAATCATCAAGTCCTAATTAAGTCCTAAAATTATTAAGTCCTAGATAATTCCTAAAATTATCAAGTCCTAATTAAGTCATAAAATTATCAAGTCCTAATTAAGTCCTAAAATCATCAAGTCCTAATTAAGTTCTAAAATTCTCAAGTCCTAATTAAGTCCTAAAATTATCAAGTCCTAATTAAGTCCTAAAATAATAAGGTCCTAATTAAGTCTTAAAATTATCAAGTCCTAATTAAGTCCTAAAATTATAAAGTCCTAATTAAGTCCTAAAATTATCAAGTCCTAAAAATATCAAGTCCTATCTAAGTCCTAAAATAATCAAGTCTTAATTAAGTCCTAAAATTATCAAGTCCTAATTAAGTCCTAAAATTATCAAGTACTAATTAAGTCCTAAAAATATCAAGTCCTAATTAAGTCCTAAAATAATCAAGTCCTAATTAAGTCCTAAAATAATCAAGTCCTAATTTTGTCCTAAAATCATGAAGTCCTAAATAAATCCTAAAATCATCAACTCTTAATTAAGTCGTAAATTAATCAAGTCCTAATTAGGTCCAAAAATTACCAAGTCCTAATTAAGTCCTAAAATTATCAAGTCCTATTTAAGTCCTAAAATTATCAAGTCCTAATTAAGTCCTAAAAATATCAAGTCCTATCTAAGTCCTTAAATAATTAAGTCCTAATTAAGTCCTAAAAATATCAAGTCCTAATTAAGTCCTAAAATTATCAAGTCCTAATTAAGTCCTAAAATCATCAAGTCCTATCTAAGTCCTAAAATAATCAAGTCCTAATTAAGTCCTAAAATAATCAAGTCCTAATTAAGTCCTAAAATTATCAAGTCCTAATTAAGTTCTAAAATTATCAAGTCCTAATTAAGTCCTAAAATAATCAAATCCTAATTAAGTCCTAAAATTCTCATTTCCTACTTAAGTTCTAAAATAATCAAGTCCTAATTAAGTCCTAAAATCATCAAGTTCTAATTAACTCCTAAAATTATTATGTCCTAAATAAGTCCTAAAATAATCAAGTCCTAATTAAGTCCTAAAAATATCAACTCCTATTTAAGTCCTAAAATTATCAAGTCCTAATTAAGTCCTAAAAATATCAAGTCCTATCTAAGTCCTTAAATAATTAAGTCCTAATTAAGTCCTAAAAATATCAAGTCCTAATTAAGTCCTAAAATTATCAAGTCCTAATTAAGTCCTAAAATCATCAAGTCCTATCTAAGTCCTAAAATAATCAAGTCCTAATTAAGTCCTAAAATAATCAAGTCCTAATTAAGTCCTAAAATTATCAAGTCCTAATTAAGTCCTAAAATTATCAAGTCCTAATTAAGTCCTAAAATAATCAAGTCCTAATTAAGTCCTAAAATTCTCATTTCCTACTTAAGTTCTAAAATAATCAAGTCCTAATTAAGTCCTAAAATCATCAAGTCCTAATTAACTCCTAAAATTATTATGTCCTAAATAAGTCCTAAAATTATCAAGTCCTAATTAAGTCCTAAAATTCTCATTTCCTACTTAAGTTCTAAAATAATCAAGTCCTAATTAAGTCCTAAAATAATCAAGTCCTAATTAAGTCCTAAAATAATCAAGTCCTAATTAAGTCCTAAAATTATCAAGTCCTAATTAAGTCCTAAAATTATCAAGTCCTAATTAAGTCCTAAAATAATCAAGTCCTAATTAAGTCCTAAAATTCTCATTTCCTACTTAAGTTCTAAAATAATCAAGTCCTAATTAAGTCCTAAAATTATCAAGTCCTAATTAAGTCCTAAAATTATTATGTCCTAAATAAGTCCTAAAATAATCAAGTCCTAATTAAGTCCTAAAAATATCAAGTCCTAATTAAGTCCTAAAATTATCAAGTCCTAATTAAGTCCTAAAATCATCAAGTCCTATCTAAGTCCTAAAATAATCAAGTCCTAATTAAGTCCTAAAATAATCAAGTCCTAATTAAGTCCTAAAATTATCAAGTCCTAATTAAGTCCTAAAATTATCAAGTCCTAATTAAGTCCTAAAATAATCAAGTCCTAATTAAGTCCTAAAATTCTCATTTCCTACTTAAGTTCTAAAATAATCAAGTCCTAATTAAGTCCTAAAATAATCAAGTCCTAATTAAGTCCAAAAGTAATCAAGTCCTAATTAAGTCCTAAAATAATCAAGTCCTAATTTTGTCCTAAAATCATGAAGTCCTAAATAAATCCTAAAATCATCAACTCTTAATTAAGTCGTAAATTAATCAAGTTTTAATTAGGTCCTAAAATTACCAAGTCCTAATTAAGTCCTAAAATTATCAAGTCCTAATTAAGTCCTAAAATTATCAAGTCCTATTTAAGTCCTAAAATTATCAAGTCCTAATTAAGTCCTAAAAATATCAAGTCCTATCTAAGTCCTTAAATAATTAAGTCCTAATTAAGTCCTAAAAATATCAAGTCCTAATTAAGTCCTAAAATTATCAAGTCCTAATTAAGTCCTAAAATCATCAAGTCCTATCTAAGTCCTAAAATAATCAAGTCCTAATTAAGTCCTAAAATAATCAAGTCCTAATTAAGTCCTAAAATTATCAAGTCCTAATTAAGTCCTAAAATTATCAAGTCCTAATTAAGTCCTAAAATAATCAAGTCCTAATTAAGTCCTAAAATTCTCATTTCCTACTTAAGTTCTAAAATAATCAAGTCCTAATTAAGTCCTAAAATCATCAAGTCCTAATTAAGTCCTAAAATTATTATGTCCTAAATAAGTCCTAAAATAATCAAGTCCTAATTAAGTCCTAAAATTATCAAGTCCTAATTAAGTCCTAAAATTATCAAGTCCTAATTAAGTCTTAAAATTATCAAGTCCTAATTAAGTCCTAAAATTATCAAGTCCTAATTAAGTCCTAAAATTATTAAGTCCTAGATAATTCCTAAAATTATCAAGTCCTAATTATGTCATAAAATTATCAAGTCCTAATTTTGTCCTAAAATCATGAAGTCCTAAATAAATCCTAAAATCATCAACTCTTAATTAAGTCATAAATTAATCAAGTCCTAATTAGGTCGTAAAATTACCAAGTCCTAATTAAGTCCTAAAATTATCAAGTCCTATTTAAGTCCTAAAATTATCAAGTCCTAATTAAGTCCTAAAATTATCAAGTCCTAATTAAGTCCTAAAAGTATCAGGTCCTAATTAAGTCCTAAAATCATCAAGTCCTATCTAAGTCCTAAAATAATCAAGTCCTAATTAAGTCCTAAAATAATCAAGTCCTAATTAAGTCCTAAAATAATCAAGTCCTAATTTTGTCCTAAAATCATGAAGTCCTAAATAAATCCTAAAATCATCAACTCTTAATTAAGTCGTAAATTAATCAAGTTTTAATTAGGTCCTAAAATTACCAAGTCCTAATTAAGTCCTAAAATTATCAAGTCCTAATTAAGTCCTAAAATTATCAAGTCCTATTTAAGTCCTAAAATTATCAAGTCCTAATTAAGTCCTAAAAATATCAAGTCCTATCTAAGTCCTTAAATAATTAAGTCCTAATTAAGTCCTAAAAATATCAAGTCCTAATTAAGTCCTAAAATTATCAAGTCCTAATTAAGTCCTAAAATCATCAAGTCCTATCTAAGTCCTAAAATAATCAAGTCCTAATTAAGTCCTAAAATAATCAAGTCCTAATTAAGTCCTAAAATTATCAAGTCCTAATTAAGTCCTAAAATTATCAAGTCCTAATTAAGTCCTAAAATAATCAAGTCCTAATTAAGTCCTAAAATTCTCATTTCCTACTTAAGTTCTAAAATAATCAAGTCCTAATTAAGTCCTAAAATCATCAAGTCCTAATTAAGTCCTAAAATTATTATGTCCTAATTAAGTCCTAAAATTATCAAGTCCTAATTAAGTCCTAAAATTATCAAGTCCTATTTAAGTCCTAAAATTATCAAGTCCTAATTAAGTCCTAAAAATATCAAGTCCTATCTAAGTCCTTAAATAATTAAGTCCTAATTAAGTCCTAAAAATATCAAGTCCTAATTAAGTCCTAAAATTATCAAGTCCTAATTAAGTCCTAAAATCATCAAGTCCTATCTAAGTCCTAAAATAATCAAGTCCTAATTAAGTCCTAAAATAATCAAGTCCTAATTAAGTCCTAAAATTATCAAGTCCTAATTAAGTCCTAAAATTATCAAGTCCTAATTAAGTCCTAAAATAATCAAGTCCTAATTAAGTCCTAAAATTCTCATTTCCTACTTAAGTTCTAAAATAATCAAGTCCTAATTAAGTCCTAAAATCATCAAGTCCTAATTAAGTCCTAAAATTATTATGTCCTAAATAAGTCCTAAAATAATCAAGTCCTAATTAAGTCCTAAAATTATCAAGTCCTAATTAAGTCCTAAAATTATCAAGTCCTAATTAAGTCTTAAAATTATCAAGTCCTAATTAAGTCCTAAAATTATCAAGTCCTAATTAAGTCCTAAAATTATTAAGTCCTAGATAATTCCTAAAATTATCAAGTCCTAATTAAGTCATAAAATTATCAAGTCCTAATTTTGTCCTAAAATCATGAAGTCCTAAATAAATCCTAAAATCATCAACTCTTAATTAAGTCATAAATTAATCAAGTCCTAATTAGGTCGTAAAATTACCAAGTCCTAATTAAGTCCTAAAATTATCAAGTCCTAATTAAGTCCTAAAATTATCAAGTCCTAATTAAGTCTTAAAATTATCAAGTCCTAATTAAGTCCTAAAATTATCAAGTCCTAATTAAGTCCTAAAATTATTAAGTCCTAGATAATTCCTAAAATTATCAAGTCCTAATTAAGTCATAAAATTATCAAGTCCTAATTAAGTCCTAAAATCATCAAGTCCTAATTAAGTTCTAAAATTCTCAAGTCCTAATTAAGTCCTAAAATTATCAAGTCCTAATTAAGTCCTAAAATAATAAGGTCCTAATTAAGTCTTAAAATTATCAAGTCCTAATTAAGTCCTAAAATTATAAAGTCCTAATTAAGTCCTAAAATTATCAAGTCCTAAAAATATCAAGTCCTATCTAAGTCCTAAAATAATCAAGTCCTAATTAAGTCCTAAAATTATCAAGTCCTAATTAAGTCCTAAAATTATCAAGTACTAATTAAGTCCTAAAAATATCAAGTCCTATCTAAGTCCTTAAATAATTAAGTCCTAATTAAGTCCTAAAAATATCAAGTCCTAATTAAGTCCTAAAATTATCAAGTCCTAATTAAGTCCTAAAATCATCAAGTCCTATCTAAGTCCTAAAATAATCAAGTCCTAATTAAGTCCTAATTAAGTTCTAAAATTATTAAGTCCTAATAAAGTCCTTAAATCATCAAGTCCTAATTAAGTCCTAAAATTCTCATTTCCTACTTAAGTTCTAAAATAATAAAGTCCTAATTAAGTCCTAAAATCATCAAGTCCTAATTAAGTCCTAAAATCACCAATTCTTAATTATGTCCTAAAAGTATTAAATCCTAATAAAGTGCTAATATTATCAAGTACCAATTACATCCTTAAATTGTGCGGTCCTAATTATGGCCTAAAATCATGCAGTCCTAATTTAGTCCTACAATTTTTAAGTTCTAATAAATTCCGAAAATTATTGAGTCCTAATTTCGTCTTAAATTTATTAAGACTTTATTAAGTCCTTTAATTGTCAAGTCCTAATTGGTCCTTTAATTGTCATGTCCTTATTAATCCTAAAATCATCAAGTCCAAATTAAGTCCTAAAATAATAAAGTCCTAAAATAATCAAGTCCTAATTAAGTCCTAAAATAATCAAGTCCTAATTTTGTCCTAAAATCATGAAGTCCTAAATAAATCCTAAAATCATCAACTCTTAATTAAGTCGTAAATTAATCAAGTCCTAATTAGGTCGTAAAATTACCAAGTCCTAATTAAGTCCTAAAATTATCAAGTCCTAATTAAGTCCTAAAATTATCAAGTCCTAATTAAGTCCTAAAAATATCAAGTCCTATCTAAGTCCTTAAATAATTAAGTCCTAATTAAGTCCTAAAAATATCAAGTCCTAATTAAGTCCTAAAATTATCAAGTCCTAATTAAGTCCTAAAATCATCAATTCCTAATTAAGTCCTAAAAGTATCAAGTCCTAATTAAGTCATAAAATTATCAAGTCCTAATTTAGTCCTAAAATTATCAAGTCCTAATTTAGTCCTAAAATTATCAAGTCCTACTTAAGTCCTAAAATAATCAAGTCCTAATTAGGTCCTAAAATAATCAAGTCCTAATTAAGTCCTAAAATTATCAAGTCCTAATAAAGTCCTAAAATCATCAAGTCCTAATTAAGTCCTAAAATTATCAAGTCCTAATTAATTCCTAAAATTATCAAGTCCTAATTAAGTCATAAAATTATCAAGTCCTAATTAAGTCCTAATTAAGTCTTAAAATTATCAAGTCCTAATTAAGTCCTAAAATTATCAAGTCCTAATTAAGTCCTAAAATTATTAAGTCCTAGATAATTCCTAAAATTATCAAGTCCTAATTAAGTCATAAAATTATCAAGTCCTAATTAAGTCCTAAAATCATCAAGTCCTAATTAAGTTCTAAAATTCTCAAGTCCTAATTAAGTCCTAAAATTATCAAGTCCTAATTAAGTCCTAAAATAATAAGGTCCTAATTAAGTCTTAAAATTATCAAGTCCTAATTAAGTCCTAAAATTATAAAGTCCTAATTAAGTCCTAAAATTATCAAGTCCTAAAAATATCAAGTCCTATCTAAGTCCTAAAATAATCAAGTCTTAATTAAGTCCTAAAATTATCAAGTCCTAATTAAGTCCTAAAATTATCAAGTACTAATTAAGTCCTAAAAATATCAAGTCCTATCTAAGTCCTTAAATAATTAAGTCCTAATTAAGTCCTAAAAATATCAAGTCCTAATTAAGTCCTAAAATTATCAAGTCCTAATTAAGTCCTAAAATCATCAAGTCCTATCTAAGTCCTAAAATAATCAAGTCCTAATTAAGTCCTAATTAAGTTCTAAAATTATTAAGTCCTAATAAAGTCCTTAAATCATCAAGTCCTAATTAAGTCCTAAAATTCTCATTTCCTACTTAAGTTCTAAAATAATGAAGTCCTAATTAAGTCCTAAAATCATCAAGTCCTAATTAAGTCCTAAAATCACCAATTCTTAATTATGTCCTAAAAGTATTAAATCCTAATAAAGTGCTAATATTATCAAGTACCAATTACATCCTTAAATTGTGCGGTCCTAATTATGGCCTAAAATCATGCAGTCCTAATTTAGTCCTACAATTTTTAAGTTCTAATAAATTCCGAAAATTATTGAGTCCTAATTTCGTCTTAAATTTATTAAGACTTTATTAAGTCCTTTAATTGTCAAGTCCTAATTGGTCCTTTAATTGTCATGTCCTTATTAATCCTAAAATCATCAAGTCCAAATTAAGTCCTAAAATAATAAAGTCCTAAAATAATCAAGTCCTAATTAAGTCCTAAAATAATCAAGTCCTAATTTTGTCCTAAAATCATGAAGTCCTAAATAAATCCTAAAATCATCAACTCTTAATTAAGTCGTAAATTAATCAAGTCCTAATTAGGTCGTAAAATTACCAAGTCCTAATTAAGTCCTAAAATTATCAAGTCCTAATTAAGTCCTAAAATTATCAAGTCCTAATTAAGTCCTAAAAATATCAAGTCCTATCTAAGTCCTTAAATAATTAAGTCCTAATTAAGTCCTAAAAATATCAAGTCCTAATTAAGTCCTAAAATTATCAAGTCCTAATTAAGTCCTAAAATCATCAATTCCTAATTAAGTCCTAAAAGTATCAAGTCCTAATTAAGTCATAAAATTATCAAGTCCTAATTTAGTCCTAAAATTATCAAGTCCTAATTAAGTCCTAAAATTCTCATGTCCTACTTAAGTCCTAAAATAATCAAGTCCTAATTAGGTCCTAAAATAATCAAGTCCTAATTAAGTCCTAAAATTATCAAGTCCTAATAAAGTCCTAAAATCATCAAGTCCTAATTAAGTCCTAAAATTATCAAGTCCTAATTAATTCCTAAAATTATCAAGTCCTAATTAAGTCATAAAATTATCAAGTCCTAATTAAGTCCTAATTAAGTCTTAAAATTATCAAGTCCTAATTAAGTCCTAAAATTATCAAGTCCTAATTAAGTCCTAAAATTATTAAGTCCTAGATAATTCCTAAAATTATCAAGTCCTAATTAAGTCATAAAATTATCAAGTCCTAATTAAGTCCTAAAATCATCAAGTCCTAATTAAGTCCTAAAATTCTTAAGTCCTAATTAAGTCCTAAAATTATCAAGTCCTAATTAAGTCCTAAAATAATAAGGTCCTAATTAAGTCTTAAAATTATCAAGTCCTAATTAAGTCCTAAAATTATCAAGTCCTAATTAAGTCCTAAAATTATCAAGTCCTAAAAATATCAAGTCCTATCTAAGTCCTAAAATAATCAAGTCTTAATTAAGTCCTAAAATTATCAAGTCCTAATTAAGTCCTAAAATTATCAAGTACTAATTAAGTCCTAAAAATATCAAGTCCTATCTAAGTCCTTAAATAATTAAGTCCTAATTAAGTCCTAAAAATATCAAGTCCTAATTAAGTCCTAAAATTATCAAGTCCTAATTAAGTCCTAAAATTATCAAGTCCTAATTAAGTCCTAAAATTATCAAGTCCTAATTAAGTCCTAAAATTATCAAGTCCTAATTAATTCCTAAAATTATCAAGTCGTAATTAAGTCATAAAATTATCAAGTCCTAATTAAGTCCTAAAATTATCAAGTCTTAATTAAGTCCTAAAAGTATCAAGTCCTAATTAAGTCCTAAAAGTATCAAGTCCTAATTAAGTCCTAAAATAATCAAGTCCTATCTAAGTCCTAAAAGTATCAAGTCCTAATTAAGTCATAAAATTATCAAGTCCTAATGAAGTCCTAAAATTATCAACTCCTAATTAATTCCTAAAATTATCAAGTCCTAATTAAGTCCTAAAATTATCAAGTACTAATTAAGTCCTAAAAATATCAAGTCCAATCTAAGTCCTTAAATAATTAAGTCCTAATTAAGTCCTAAAAATATCAAGTCCTAATTAAGTCCTAAAATTATCAAGTCCTAATTAAGTCCTAAAATCATCAAGTCCTATCTAAGTCCTAAAATAATCAAGTCCTAATTAAGTCCTAATTAAGTTCTAAAATTATTAAGTCCTAATTAAGTCCTTAAATCATCAAGTCCTAATTAAGTCCTAAAATCACCAATTCTTAATTATGTCCTAAAAGTATCAAATCCTAATAAAGTGCTAAAATTATCAAGTACCAATTACATCTTTAAATTGTGCGGTCCTAATTATGGCCTAAAATCATGAAGTCCTAAATAAATCCTAAAATCATCAACTCTTAATTAAGTCATAAATTAATCAAGTCCTAATTAGGTCGTAAAATTACCAAGTCCTAATTAAGTCCTAAAATTATCAAGTCCTATTTAAGTCCTAAAATTATCAAGTCCTAATTAAGTCCTAAAAATATCAAGTCCTATCTAAGTCCTTAAATAATTAAGTCCTAATTAAGTCCTAAAAATATCAAGTCCTAATTAAGTCCTAAAATTATCAAGTCCTAATTAAGTCTTAAAATTATCAAGTCCTAATTAAGTCCTAAAATTATCAAGTCCTAATTAAGTCCTAAAATTATTAAGTCCTAGATAATTCCTAAAATTATCAAGTCCTAATTAAGTCATAAAATTATCAAGTCCTAATTAAGTCCTAAAATCATCAAGTCCTAATTAAGTTCTAAAATTCTCAAGTCCTAATTAAGTCCTAAAATTATCAAGTCCTAATTAAGTCCTAAAATAATAAGGTCCTAATTAAGTCTTAAAATTATCAAGTCCTAATTAAGTCCTAAAATTATAAAGTCCTAATTAAGTCCTAAAATTATCAAGTCCTAAAAATATCAAGTCCTATCTAAGTCCTGAAATAATCAAGTCTTAATTAAGTCCTAAAATTATCAAGTCCTAATTAAGTCCTAAAATTATCAAGTACTAATTAAGTCCTAAAAATATCAAGTCCTATCTAAGTCCTTAAATAATTAAGTCCTAATTAAGTCCTAAAAATATCAAGTCCTAATTAAGTCCTAAAATTATCAAGTCCTAATTAAGTCCTAAAATCATCAAGTCCTATCTAAGTCCTAAAATAATCAAGTCCTAATTAAGTCCTAATTAAGTTCTAAAATTATTAAGTCCTAATAAAGTCCTTAAATCATCAAGTCCTAATTAAGTCCTAAAATTCTCATTTCCTACTTATGTTCTAAAATAATCAAGTCCTAATTAAGTCCTAAAATCATCAAGTCCTAATTAAGTCCTAAAATCACCAATTCTTAATTATGTCCTAAAAGTATCAAATCCTAATAAAGTGCTAAAATTATCAAGTACCAATTACATCCTTAAATTGTGCGGTCCTAATTATGGCCTAAAATCATGCAGTCCTAATTTAGTCCTACAATTTTTAAGTTCTAATAAATTCCGAAAATTATTGAGTCCTAATTTCGTCTTAAATTTATTAAGACTTTATTAAGTCCTTTAATTGTCAAGTCCTAATTGGTCCTTTAATTGTCATGTCCTTATTAATCCTAAAATCATCAAGTCCAAATTAAGTCCTAAAATAATAAAGTCCTAAAATAATCAAGTCCTAATTAAGTCCTAAAATAATCAAGTCCTAATTTTGTCCTAAAATCATGAAGTCCTAAATAAATCCTAAAATCATCAACTCTTAATTAAGTCGTAAATTAATCAAGTCCTAATTAGGTCGTAAAATTACCAAGTCCTAATTAAGTCCTAAAATTATCAAGTCTTAATTAAGTCCTAAAAGTATCAAGTCCTAATTAAGTCCTAAAATTCTCATGTCCTACTTAAGTCCTAAAATAATCAAGTCCTAATTAAGTCCTAAAATAATCAAGTCCTAATTAAGTCCTAAAATTATGAAGTCCTAATTAAGTCCTAAAAGTATCAAGTCCTAATTAAGTCATAAAATTATCAAGTCCTAATTTAGTCCTAAAATTATCAAGTCCTAATTAAGTCCTAAAATTCTCATGTCCTACTTAAGTCCTAAAATAATCAAGTCCTAAAATAATCAAGTCCTAATTAAGTCCTAAAAGTATCAAGTCCTAATTAAGTCCTAAAATAATCAAGTCCTATCTAAGTCCTAAAAGTATCAAGTCCTAATTAAGTCATAAAATTATCAAGTCCTAATTAAGTCCTAAAATTATCAACTCCTAATTAATTCCTAAAATTATCAAGTCCTAATTAAGTCCTAAAATTATCAAGTACTAATTAAGTCCTAAAAATATCAAGTCCAATCTAAGTCCTTAAATAATTAAGTCCTAATTAAGTCCTAAAAATATCAAGTCCTAATTAAGTCCTAAAATTATCAAGTCCTAATTAAGTCCTAAAATCATCAAGTCCTATCTAAGTCCTAAAATAATCAAGTCCTAATTAAGTCCTAATTAAGTTCTAAAATTATTAAGTCCTAATTAAGTCCTTAAATCATCAAGTCCTAATTAAGTCCTAAAATTCTCATTTCCTACTTAAGTTTTAAAATAATCAAGTCCTAATTAAGTCCTAAAATCATCAAGTCCTAATTAAGTCCTAAAATCACCAATTCTTAATTATGTCCTAAAAGTATCAAATCCTAATAAAGTGCTAAAATTATCAAGTACCAATTACATCTTTAAATTGTGCGGTCCTAATTATGGCCTAAAATCATGAAGTCCTAAATAAATCCTAAAATCATCAACTCTTAATTAAGTCATAAATTAATCAAGTCCTAATTAGGTCGTAAAATTACCAAGTCCTAATTAAGTCCTAAAATTATCAAGTCCTATTTAAGTCCTAAAATTATCAAGTCCTAATTAAGTCCTAAAAATATCAAGTCCTATCTAAGTCCTTAAATAATTAAGTCCTAATTAAGTCCTAAAAATATCAAGTCCTAATTAAGTCCTAAAATTATCAAGTCCTAATTAAGTCTTAAAATTATCAAGTCCTAATTAAGTCCTAAAATTATCAAGTCCTAATTAAGTCCTAAAATTATTAAGTCCTAGATAATTCCTAAAATTATCAAGTCCTAATTAAGTCATAAAATTATCAAGTCCTAATTAAGTCCTAAAATCATCAAGTCCTAATTAAGTTCTAAAATTCTCAAGTCCTAATTAAGTCCTAAAATTATCAAGTCCTAATTAAGTCCTAAAATAATAAGGTCCTAATTAAGTCATAAAATTATCAAGTCCTAATTAAGTCCTAAAATTATAAAGTCCTAATTAAGTCCTAAAATTATCAAGTCCTAAAAATATCAAGTCCTATCTAAGTCCTAAAATAATCAAGTCTTAATTAAGTCCTAAAATTATCAAGTCCTAATTAAGTCCTAAAATTATCAAGTACTAATTAAGTCCTAAAAATATCAAGTCCTATCTAAGTCCTTAAATAATTAAGTCCTAATTAAGTCCTAAAAATATCAAGTCCTAATTAAGTCCTAAAATTATCAAGTCCTAATTAAGTCCTAAAATCATCAAGTCCTATCTAAGTCCTAAAATAATCAAGTCCTAATTAAGTCCTAATTAAGTTCTAAAATTATTAAGTCCTAATAAAGTCCTTAAATCATCAAGTCCTAATTAAGTCCTAAAATTCTCATTTCCTACTTAAGTTCTAAAATAATCAAGTCCTAATTAAGTCCTAAAATCATCAAGTCCTAATTAAGTCCTAAAATCACCAATTCTTAATTATGTCCTAAAAGTATCAAATCCTAATAAAGTGCTAAAATTATCAAGTACCAATTACATCCTTAAATTGTGCGGTCCTAATTATGGCCTAAAATCATGCAGTCCTAATTTAGTCCTACAATTTTTAAGTTCTAATAAATTCCGAAAATTATTGAGTCCTAATTTCGTCTTAAATTTATTAAGACTTTATTAAGTCCTTTAACTGTCAAGTCCTAATTGGTCCTTTAATTGTCATGTCCTTATTAATCCTAAAATCATCAAGTCCAAATTAAGTCCTAAAATAATAAAGTCCTAAAATAATCAAGTCCTAATTAAGTCCTAAAATAATCAAGTCCTAATTTTGTCCTAAAATCATGAAGTCCTAAATAAATCCTAAAATCATCAACTCTTAATTAAGTCGTAAATTAATCAAGTCCTAATTAGGTCGTAAAATTACCAAGTCCTAATTAAGTCCTAAAATTATCAAGTCCTATTTAAGTCCTAAAATTATCAAGTCCTAATTAAGTCCTAAAAATATCAAGTCCTATCTAAGTCCTTAAATAATTAAGTCCTAATTAAGTCCTAAAAATATCAAGTCCTAATTAAGTCCTAAAATTATCAAGTCCTAATTAAGTCCTAAAATCATCAATTCCTAATTAAGTCCTAAAAGTATCAAGTCCTAATTAAGTCATAAAATTATCAAGTCCTAATTTAGTCCTAAAATTATCAAGTCCTAATTAAGTCCTAAAATTCTCATGTCCTACTTAAGTCCTAAAATAATCAAGTCCTAATTAGGTCCTAAAATAATCAAGTCCTAATTAAGTCCTAAAATTATCAAGTCCTAATAAAGTCCTAAAATCATCAAGTCCTAATTAAGTCCTAAAATTATCAAGTCCTAATTAATTCCTAAAATTATCAAGTCCTAATTAAGTCATAAAATTATCAAGTCCTAATTAAGTCCTAAAATTATCAAGTCCTAATTAAGTCTTAAAATTATCAAGTCCTAATTAAGTCCTAAAATTATCAAGTCCTAATTAAGTCCTAAAATTATTAAGTCCTAGATAATTCCTAAAATTATCAAGTCCTAATTAAGTCATAAAATTATCAAGTCCTAATTAAGTCCTAAAATCATCAAGTCCTAATTAAGTCCTAAAATTCTCAAGTCCTAATTAAGTCCTAAAATTATCAAGTCCTAATTAAGTCCTAAAATAATAAGGTCCTAATTAAGTCTTAAAATTATCAAGTCCTAATTAAGTCCTAAAATTATCAAGTCCTAATTAAGTCCTAAAATTATCAAGTCCTAAAAATATTAAGTCCTATCTAAGTCCTAAAATAATCAAGTCTTAATTAAGTCCTAAAATTATCAAGTCCTAATTAAGTCCTAAAATTATCAAGTACTAATTAAGTCCTAAAAATATCAAGTCCTATCTAAGTCCTTAAATAATTAAGTCCTAATTAAGTCCTAAAAATATCAAGTCCTAATTAAGTCCTAAAATTATCAAGTCCTAATTAAGTCCTAAAATCATCAAGTCCTATCTAAGTCCGAAAATAATCAAGTCCTAATTAAGTCCTAATTAAGTTCTAAAATTATTAAGTCCTAATTAAGTCCTTAAATCATCAAGTCCTAATTAAGTCCTAAAATTCTCATTTCCTACTTAAGTTCTAAAATAATCAAGTCCTAATTAAGTCCTAAAATCATCAAGTCCTAATTAAGTCCTAAAATTCTTATGTCCTAATTAAGTCCTAAAATAATCAAGTCCTAATTAAGTCCTAATTAAGTCCTAAAAATATCAAGTCCTAATTAAGTCCTAAAATTATCAAGTCATAATTAAGTCCTAAAATCATCAAGTCCTATCTAAGTCCTAAAATAATCAAGTCCTAATTAAGTCCTAAAATAATCAAGTCCTAATTAAGTCCTAAAATTATCAAGTCCTAATTAAGTCCTAAAATTATCAAGTACTAATTAAGTCCTAAAAATATCAAGTCCAATCTAAGTCCTTAAATAATTAAGTCCTAATTAAGTCCTAAAAATATCAAGTCCTAATTAAGTCCTAAAATTATCAAGTCCTAATTAAGTCCTAAAATCATCAAGTCCTATCTAAGTCCTAAAATAATCAAGTCCTAATTAAGTCCTAATTAAGTTCTAAAATTATTAAGTCCTAATTAAGTCCTTAAATCATCAAGTCCTAATTAAGTCCTAAAATTCTCATTTCCTACTTAAGTTTTAAAATAATCAAGTCCTAATTAAGTCCTAAAATCATCAAGTCCTAATTAAGTCCTAAAATCACCAATTCTTAATTATGTCCTAAAAGTATCAAATCCTAATAAAGTGCTAAAATTATCAAGTACCAATTACATCTTTAAATTGTGCGGTCCTAATTATGGCCTAAAATCATGAAGTCCTAAATAAATCCTAAAATCATCAACTCTTAATTAAGTCATAAATTAATCAAGTCCTAATTAGGTCGTAAAATTACCAAGTCCTAATTAAGTCCTAAAATTATCAAGTCCTATTTAAGTCCTAAAATTATCAAGTCCTAATTAAGTCCTAAAAATATCAAGTCCTATCTAAGTCCTTAAATAATTAAGTCCTAATTAAGTCCTAAAAATATCAAGTCCTAATTAAGTCCTAAAATTATCAAGTCCTAATTAAGTCTTAAAATTATCAAGTCCTAATTAAGTCCTAAAATTATCAAGTCCTAATTAAGTCCTAAAATTATTAAGTCCTAGATAATTCCTAAAATTATCAAGTCCTAATTAAGTCATAAAATTATCAAGTCCTAATTAAGTCCTAAAATCATCAAGTCCTAATTAAGTTCTAAAATTCTCAAGTCCTAATTAAGTCCTAAAATTATCAAGTCCTAATTAAGTCCTAAAATAATAAGGTCCTAATTAAGTCTTAAAATTATCAAGTCCTAATTAAGTCCTAAAATTATAAAGTCCTAATTAAGTCCTAAAATTATCAAGTCCTAAAAATATCAAGTCCTATCTAAGTCCTAAAATAATCAAGTCTTAATTAAGTCCTAAAATTATCAAGTCCTAATTAAGTCCTAAAATTATCAAGTACTAATTAAGTCCTAAAAATATCAAGTCCTATCTAAGTCCTTAAATAATTAAGTCCTAATTAAGTCCTAAAAATATCAAGTCCTAATTAAGTCCTAAAATTATCAAGTCCTAATTAAGTCCTAAAATCATCAAGTCCTATCTAAGTCCTAAAATAATCAAGTCCTAATTAAGTCCTAATTAAGTTCTAAAATTATTAAGTCTTAATAAAGTCCTTAAATCATCAAGTCCTAATTAAGTCCTAAAATTCTCATTTCCTACTTAAGTTCTAAAATAATCAAGTCCTAATTAAGTCCTAAAATCATCAAGTCCTAATTAAGTCCTAAAATCACCAATTCTTAATTATGTCCTAAAAGTATCAAATCCTAATAAAGTGCTAAAATTATCAAGTACCAATTACATCCTTAAATTGTGCGGTCCTAATTATGGCCTAAAATCATGCAGTCCTAATTTAGTCCTACAATTTTTAAGTTCTAATAAATTCCGAAAATTATTGAGTCCTAATTTCGTCTTAAATTTATTAAGACTTTATTAAGTCCTTTAATTGTCAAGTCCTAATTGGTCCTTTAATTGTCATGTCCTTATTAATCCTAAAATCATCAAGTCCAAATTAAGTCCTAAAATAATAAAGTCCTAAAATAATCAAGTCCTAATTAAGTCCTAAAATAATCAAGTCCTAATTTTGTCCTAAAATCATGAAGTCCTAAATAAATCCTAAAATCATCAACTCTTAATTAAGTCGTAAATTAATCAAGTCCTAATTAGGTCGTAAAATTACCAAGTCCTAATTAAGTCCTAAAATTATCAAGTCCTATTTAAGTCCTAAAATTATCAAGTCCTAATTAAGTCCTAAAAATATCAAGTCCTATCTAAGTCCTTAAATAATTAAGTCCTAATTAAGTCCTAAAAATATCAAGTCCTAATTAAGTCCTAAAATTATCAAGTCCTAATTAAGTCCTAAAATCATCAATTCCTAATTAAGTCCTAAAAGTATCAAGTCCTAATTAAGTCATAAAATTATCAAGTCCTAATTTAGTCCTAAAATTATCAAGTCCTAATTAAGTCCTAAAATTCTCATGTCCTACTTAAGTCCTAAAATAATCAAGTCCTAATTAGGTCCTAAAATAATCAAGTCCTAATTAAGTCCTAAAATTATCAAGTCCTAATAAAGTCCTAAAATCATCAAGTCCTAATTAAGTCCTAAAATTATCAAGTCCTAATTAATTCCTAAAATTATCAAGTCCTAATTAAGTCATAAAATTATCAAGTCCTAATTAAGTCCTAAAATTATCAAGTCCTAATTAAGTCTTAAAATTATCAAGTCCTAATTAAGTCCTAAAATTATCAAGTCCTAATTAAGTCCTAAAATTATTAAGTCCTAGATAATTCCTAAAATTATCAAGTCCTAATTAAGTCATAAAATTATCAAGTCCTAATTAAGTCCTAAAATCATCAAGTCCTAATTAAGTCCTAAAATTCTCAAGTCCTAATTAAGTCCTAAAATTATCAAGTCCTAATTAAGTCCTAAAATAATAAGGTCCTAATTAAGTCTTAAAATTATCAAGTCCTAATTAAGTCCTAAAATTATCAAGTCCTAATTAAGTCCTAAAATTATCAAGTCCTAAAAATATCAAGTCCTATCTAAGTCCTAAAATAATCAAGTCTTAATTAAGTCCTAAAATTATCAAGTCCTAATTAAGTCCTAAAATTATCAAGTACTAATTAAGTCCTAAAAATATCAAGTCCTATCTAAGTCCTTAAATAATTAAGTCCTAATTAAGTCCTAAAAATATCAAGTCCTAATTAAGTCCTAAAATTATCAAGTCCTATCTAAGTCCTAAAATAATCAAGTCCTAATTAAGTCCTAAAATAATCAAGTCCTAATTAAGTCCTAAAATTATCAAGTCCTAATTAAGTCCTAAAATTATCAAGTACTAATTAAGTCCTAAAAATATCAAGTCCAATCTAAGTCCTTAAATAATTAAGTCCTAATTAAGTCCTAAAAATATCAAGTCCTAATTAAGTCCTAAAATTATCAAGTCCTAATTAAGTCCTAAAATCATCAAGTCCTATCTAAGTCCTAAAATAATCAAGTCCTAATTAAGTCCTAATTAAGTTCTAAAATTATTAAGTCCTAATTAAGTCCTTAAATCATCAAGTCCTAATTAAGTCCTAAAATTCTCATTTCCTACTTAAGTTTTAAAATAATCAAGTCCTAATTAAGTCCTAAAATCATCAAGTCCTAATTAAGTCCTAAAATCACCAATTCTTAATTATGTCCTAAAAGTATCAAATCCTAATAAAGTGCTAAAATTATCAAGTACCAATTACATCTTTAAATTGTGCGGTCCTAATTATGGCCTAAAATCATGAAGTCCTAAATAAATCCTAAAATCATCAACTCTTAATTAAGTCATAAATTAATCAAGTCCTAATTAGGTCGTAAAATTACCAAGTCCTAATTAAGTCCTAAAATTATCAAGTCCTATTTAAGTCCTAAAATTATCAAGTCCTAATTAAGTCCTAAAAATATCAAGTCCTATCTAAGTCCTTAAATAATTAAGTCCTAATTAAGTCCTAAAAATATCAAGTCCTAATTAAGTCCTAAAATTATCAAGTCCTAATTAAGTCTTAAAATTATCAAGTCCTAATTAAGTCCTAAAATTATCAAGTCCTAATTAAGTCCTAAAATTATTAAGTCCTAGATAATTCCTAAAATTATCAAGTCCTAATTAAGTCATAAAATTATCAAGTCCTAATTAAGTCCTAAAATCATCAAGTCCTAATTAAGTTCTAAAATTCTCAAGTCCTAATTAAGTCCTAAAATTATCAAGTCCTAATTAAGTCCTAAAATAATAAGGTCCTAATTAAGTCTTAAAATTATCAAGTCCTAATTAAGTCCTAAAATTATAAAGTCCTAATTAAGTCCTAAAATTATCAAGTCCTAAAAATATCAAGTCCTATCTAAGTCCTAAAATAATCAAGTCTTAATTAAGTCCTAAAATTATCAAGTCCTAATTAAGTCCTAAAATTATCAAGTACTAATTAAGTCCTAAAAATATCAAGTCCTATCTAAGTCCTTAAATAATTAAGTCCTAATTAAGTCCTAAAAATATCAAGTCCTAATTAAGTCCTAAAATTATCAAGTCCTAATTAAGTCCTAAAATCATCAAGTCCTATCTAAGTCCTAAAATAATCAAGTCCTAATTAAGTCCTAATTAAGTTCTAAAATTATTAAGTCCTAATAAAGTCCTTAAATCATCAAGTCCTAATTAAGTCCTAAAATTCTCATTTCCTACTTAAGTTCTAAAATAATCAAGTCCTAATTAAGTCCTAAAATCATCAAGTCCTAATTAAGTCCTAAAATCACCAATTCTTAATTATGTCCTAAAAGTATCAAATCCTAATAAAGTGCTAAAATTATCAAGTACCAATTACATCCTTAAATTGTGCGGTCCTAATTATGGCCTAAAATCATGCAGTCCTAATTTAGTCCTACAATTTTTAAGTTCTAATAAATTCCGAAAATTATTGAGTCCTAATTTCGTCTTAAATTTATTAAGACTTTATTAAGTCCTTTAATTGTCAAGTCCTAATTGGTCCTTTAATTGTCATGTCCTTATTAATCCTAAAATCATCAAGTCCAAATTAAGTCCTAAAATAATCAAGTCCTAATTAAGTCCTAAAATAATCAAGTCCTAATTTTGTCCTAAAATCATGAAGTCCTAAATAAATCCTAAAATCATCAACTCTTAATTAAGTCGTAAATTAATCAAGTCCTAATTAGGTCGTAAAATTACCAAGTCCTAATTAAGTCCTAAAATTATCAAGTCCTATTTAAGTCCTAAAATTATCAAGTCCTAATTAAGTCCTAAAAATATCAAGTCCTATCTAAGTCCTTAAATAATTAAGTCCTAATTAAGTCCTAAAAATATCAAGTCCTAATTAAGTCCTAAAATTATCAAGTCCTAATTAAGTCCTAAAATCATCAATTCCTAATTAAGTCCTAAAAGTATCAAGTCCTAATTAAGTCATAAAATTATCAAGTCCTAATTTAGTCCTAAAATTATCAAGTCCTAATTAAGTCCTAAAATTCTCATGTCCTACTTAAGTCCTAAAATAATCAAGTCCTAATTAGGT